>BRZM01002063.1:94106-113189 GCA_033238685.1 Lates japonicus
CTGGTGGCACTTCCACAGTTCGTTGCATGCTAAAACTTTAATTGATGCCTCATCCACCAAAAAAATCGATCCAGGGTTTCTCAGGTTATTCTCCATGTAAAACATGCTGATTTGTTTTCCAACAAGGCTGAACATATGACCCTCTAATGTTTTGGAGTTTGTGTTTGTGTCCTTGGCACCCCGGGTCTTTGTTGCTGAAAGATAAAACCCCAGAACATTGTTTCCTGACCCATGACTGTATTTAGATAAGTCGGTTTCGGTCTTTTGTGGTCCTTGTATTTGGTATACACAGTGAATGTTTGTTTGAGCATTTTCAGCTATGGTCAGTGCTCACCCACGAGGAGACATAGCCAGCAGAGGTGGACAGGCGCGTGTGTGGCGTGTGAACCCATTCAACTACTGCTGTGCAATTTGCAAATACTGAGTAAGAAATATCTGCATTTGTTTAACTTTGTCACTTCCTGTCGCGCTTTCTAAATGCATGTGTCTCTGCAGACCTAAGTCTTTAGCCACTCTCTATCCCTCTTTTTTTTTGTTCCGCCCTAAATTTCCATCTGCATGTTTATGTTGCATTAGGGAGAAACCTAGGAAGGGCCAGCGTCACAGACAACCCAGGCTGACAAACAGACGAACATGCAAAATGTGACGAGAGAGAAGGCAACGTTAAAACAAAAAGGGAGGACGAGAAGAGAAAGAAAAACAGAAAGAGATTAGACAGTGGAGAAAGTGGAGAAGGCAAGGCGCTCGGCCTGACCACACTGACACACTGGAACCTACCTACCTTGGCTTATGCGTATGGTGCGACTCGGAGAGGGACTATGCACATATGCTTATCTACGCATGCTGGCGATGAGGACATACTTGGCAGCCTGCATGCATGTGTGTGTCGTGTGTGTGTTTGGATGTGACGCTTTATCCATAGATGCACTAAAAAGAGTGCGACGCTACAAAAATCCCCGATCTGTGTTTGTTTTCCTTTAATGCCTTTGTGTCCATCCCTGAACCTGTGGCACATCTGTGTGTGTACGTATATTTACGTCTGCTGGAGAGCTGCCTTTGGTGCTCATTTCCGTGTTTTTCTTGCTCAGTGGCTCGGCGGGGCAGGATATTGGTGCGCTTTCCGGTGGCCCCCATAGCACTCCATCATCTCGCCTCTTCCTCTGTCTCACATGTGTGTCACGTCTGCAGGAGCCGTGCGGTCCGAACACCAGCAGATGAGTGGAATAAGTGCTCAAAATTGCAACAGTTGGACCCGCAAACTACTCTCCCAAAAGATCCTTCCCACAATCCTTTGCAGCGAGGCCACCCGTTCCCACCGCTGGAGCCTGACTGTTGCCAGCAGCACGTCCTGAAATGGTGCTGCTAGTGATGTGGGCACCTGTGTTTTCAGGCGGGGCCAGTGCTGGCTAGCCTGGAGGATTATTTTTACTGAGTGTGTGTGTGTGTGTGTGTGTGTGCAGTTCCGTCCGACTGGCAGGGAGAGAGGTGCGAGAAATACAACATAATTCCAAAAAGTCAAGGAGGAAGGGTCCCTCTTAACGCAGCAGTTGTCATGTCATGTGCCAGTCTGGCGTGTGTAGTGCACAGGCTTATGTTTCTCTAATATCTGTAGGTGTATGTGTATGTTATACTGTAACCAAATACGGGTGAGCTTTTACAGTATGTGTGTGCTGTTGGGCCAAGTGAACTGTCAGTGTGTTTGTTTGCCTTGAGTGTTGTGTGTGTTTGTCTCATTTCTGAAACAGACTTTCAGCAGCAAAGCATACATGTAAATCTGCTATATCTGTACCACCACCACCACCTCCACCCTTCCTCAGCCTCCAGGAGAGCTGGAGTCGATACTCCACTCTGAGGGAGTAGGCATGCCCATCCGTAGCTGAGGTTTGGGAGCATGGACATCAGTCGAATCACATATGCACGTGAACTGCAAACAGTACATAAACATGCACGTGCACCACGCCACTGCTCACATGTTAATGTTGCGTGGACATGGGACTTCCACGACGCATCACCAATTCAAGCAGCACCAAGTGCAAAGTGGTACCACGGCGGAGGAAAACGGAATGGAAAACTGCACCGCTCAGCTGAGATGATTTTGGAATGGCCTTGTTGGTGGCTTCTGAAATATAATGGCAATCGCTGTCCTCGCTCTGCCGCCAGCGATACGTGCCTATCGAGTCAAACGAGGACAGGAGAGGCAAATCAACACAAAACATATTTGCATATGGCTCACAGTTTACTCTTGAGCAGTGCAAATATTTATTAATAATGGATCAAATAATCATAAATTGCAGCCTAATTAAGATAATACTTTTCATAGGTTTCATCAATTACACGAACAAATGCCTTGCCTTTATACCGTTTGTGGATAAACACCTACTCGTGCTGGCGCGCATACACACACAAACCTAAACACACTAGAGGCCACCATAAATTACAGTCACCCCATCTGGGAGCAAGCTGTTAGCCTAGACCAGGTGCTGGGCAGCAGCCTGAGTGGAGCAGAGGAGGAGGAGGGAGGAGTGGTGGAGGCAAGGGAGGCGGTGGTGGTGGTGGTGGGGTGGGGGCGGTAGCATCTGGGCAGCAGATATGTGTGATCATAAAGAGGTTGCGGTAACAGTGCACGTCTTGGGGAGAGAGAATCAAAAGATCTGTTTTGAAGTAGTGCTCTCTATGACCTGCCTAGTAGAAATGCACTGTATGAGTGTTTAAATGAAAAAATAAAACCCATAATCATAATAATGTTCTTTGTGAGAAAAAAAAAAAATCTGTAGGTGGGCGTGAGTGCTCACATTTTAAAACTCAACCGTTTGTAACATTGTTTTAGCGAGATCAAAAAGCCAAAGATAGCCTCAGTTACCCCTACATGTCCCCATGCTGCTGAGATGGGCTCACTTGAACACTGGGGCTGCAGGGAAAGGCAGCCAACCCCAGACTAATGACTGCCTTATCTGCCTTAGGGTGTCGGGAGGAATTCTTAGCAGAAAGGCCAAGTTATCTTCGTGACCTTTTAATACCCTCGTGCACTACCTTAATACCTCCACTGGCGGGCGTTCAAAGTGGACACATGGGCAATATACAGGCGAGAAGTGGCTGCCTCGGAGAGGAGACAAAGACACCTGTATGCTAGCCATTGTGAGGCTTTCAGAGAGGCAGCGCTGCAGAAGCAAGAAGGATGATGTACCGCTCTTTTGGAGAAGGCCGGGGCTGTAAAATGAGCTGAGGCCAAAAATTGATTTTAGCCTTCTTTTTTTGAGCAAGTAGAAAGGGAAGAAACAAGAAAAAATCTGAGTGTGCCACTTTACGGGGAGTAGAGGTGCTGTAAAATTGGTTCTCCTTCTTTAAAGGCTGCAAAAGGAGAGGAGAGAGACAATAAGAGTAGTGTGGATGAGTAACTGTGGGATGGTGCTGTGGGGAAGAAAGGGCATGGGCGAGTAAGTCATTTCCAATCTTTGTGTTAGTAATGAGAAAAGGGGATAGTGGCCTGATGTACTCCACTTCAGATGGAGGTGGGGGTGGCGGGGGCTGTTGAGAGACAGAATGGGACCAAGGCTGTAAAATTGTTTCCCTTCCTCTCTTTAAGTAATGGGAGAGCAGAAGTCGCAGAGGGTGAAACAGTGCTGCCTTTGTCAATAGAGCAGAGGAGTGAAAATGGGGCAATAAAATTCATTTTCCTCAGTCCTTATTCCGTATTTTCTTAAGAAAAGGAGGTTTATTCATAGTGTGTAGAAAGTGGCGCCTGTTCATATGGAAAAAAAAGGCGAGGTCAGAGGCTGTAAAAGTCTTTCTCTCATTGCCTGGGTAATAAGGCAGAGTGGCGCATGTGCCTGTTTGAATGGAGGTGGGGTAATTGCTAAGCAGATTTTAGCAGCACACTTGCACAGAAAGACACAACTCTTCCACGCAGCCCTAGACCACACATGCACTCCTTTGCTCATTCATAAACAAGACATATGACTTTTATCTTCAGCATGCACACAGGCGCACCATTACGTGTCAGCTGGATTTACCGCTTCTCTGTGCTCCTCCAGACTTTTACAGGCAGCTTTCTTTTCCCACTATCTTGTTTTCCTTGAAAAGCCCGAGCCATCTATTTACCACACTGTCTCTGTGTGTGTATACATCGAACCTCTGCTGCATATTTTTCACCATCTATTGCAATGATTCGGCTGTAAAGGCCTAAGCCATCTTCAATTATATAACACTCTATCAATGCCTGTTTTCACTTTCACACTATCAGTAAAACAAGTTGCGAGCAACTTCAGAGTTGAAAGTTGCATCAATACTTCTTCCCCATCTCTGCAGTAGGGGTCAGCACGGTAACATATCCATAAATGCGTGCATGTAAGTATAACCTCTTGTGCTTAATGGTGTCACTTGCTGTTGCTATCCAAGCGTTGACAGTCAGGATGGCACTATTCCGGGCATGGCAACTACTGATGCCTCTTCTTTCCCCTCGAGGCTCCCAGGGGCCTGTCCAGTGCCTGGGCACTTTGGACAGATCGCTGCTCGGGGGGAGCATGGCACTTTCATTTCGCGTAGCTGGGGGAGTGAGCAAGCGTAGACCACTTCAGCATCTTGGGATGGCTTGGCGTGAGTACATGCTGCATTTCCTCTCTCAAATCTGGTTATGTTGACTATTCTCTGGGATCAGGTGCATCTAGCTAAAGCTCCTTCCAAAAAAAACAAAAAAAAACACTGGCATTACTATTAAAGCTTGCCTTCTCGATTTCCCTGGAGAAAGGTGCTCAGCTGGCCCCTGCGGAATTGTCAAACTCTCTGTTTAAAATCCCATTATTGAGGCTGGGTTTGTTTACCAAAAGCGATGATTTCAGTTCCCTTTCACTCTCTGTCTTGTGTGTGTTCTTAATGATGTGGTGTGCTTGGTATACTGTTAGCCAATTTAGCGGGCAGGTTATTCCGCTGACACCTCCTCACTACACTCTCCAGGCTGTTGTGTGTTGTTGTGTCACAGAAAGCAGGGGATGGTAAACAGTAGCTCTGGGTGGTCCCCACCCACCAACCTTTTTTTCTCTCTGGACTCCCCGGGGTTTACTGTAAGAATCTGCTGACAGGAGGGCTCTTTCTTTTCAACACAACCTGCGTCGCTGCTCTCCTCTCCTCTCTGTTCTGTAGCTTGTTTGTGGCTGCCTTGAGTCTATGGAAACTGCCCTCATGCATATTGAAGGGCTTTTGAGAATCCACCAGTGTACGCTTTCATCCTCCTCCCCAATTTACATTTAGTGTCAGTCTCCCTCTCTCATTCTCATTTAACCTGTCTGTATCTCTCTAAAAGTACTTTGCATTCCACTATTCAATTTCTGTTTTTCTCCTCTCCTCCACCTGCCCACTTGATTGGCCCCACCTCCATCCCCTCCTCCCTGCCTTAGCTCAAATTTTTCTCTGCATACATTTTTTGGTTTTGTTTTGTAAATAAAAAAAACTTGTGTGGCATCTCTAGAAGCCTCCTACCTTAACTCAAAACTCCTCTCACATCTTTTTCCTCTCAGTCTTTCTCCCCCACCCAAATGTTTTGAGTGTGTTTCTGTCTTCTGCATCTCCTTGCTTGAGAAATTACCTTTATACATCTTTCAAGCTTTCTCTGATCTCTCAGCTTCTTTTCAGCCGACTGTCTCTATACCTTTTCTAATCACTATTCTCTCTTCCTCTTTATTATTTTGCTCCCATCTTTTCCAGCCCTGCTCCCCTGCCTCTTCCCCCCCATCTTTGTGTCTGCATATTCGCCTCATCTGAACATCTTATTACATCTGGCCCTTTTCTCACTCTCCTCTGTGTCTTCTTGTTTGTTTTCCTGTCTATTTATCTTTCTCACTCTTGCCGGCCCCTCTTATTCATTTGGCATCATCCACTCCTTCCGCTTCTCCTCTGCACTCACTTTCGCCTCAAATATATTTATATTTACACACTGATCTCTTTCACCTTCTTTTAAACCTCCCTCCTTCATATCTCCTCCTCGTTGTAACTTCCTGTAGGTTTTCTGTCTCCATATGGGTTGCACCGCCTCGGGCCGAGAGAGAGATGGATGAGGTGGGCTCCCCTCCGTTCGTTGCTGCTCTGGCCCTTTTCAAAAGCTGACTCTGCATTTCCCGGAGGCACCACATTGTTCATTTGTTTGTCTGTGAGTCACCTGCAATATCTCAGACACCATTTATAGATTTTGACAATTATGCAGGAAATGATGCATAGCACCTCTAAAATTTCAATTTGCCCAAGGGAGCCATAATTACAGGTCAGTGGGTACCATGTTTTACTAATTACTGGCCCCAAAAGGTTTCCCACATCTTATATCCATAAAAACAGGTTTATTGTTATATACTTTATCCCCTTTGCTCCATTTCTCCTGCATATTTTACTTTATATTGTCCTCATAAGTACATCTTAAGCTCTTCACTTTCTCATCTACTTTGCCTCCTCATACAAGCTTTCATTCTTGGTCTTACTCTTGTTATCTAACATTGTGTTTGCATTTCTCTCAATCTCCTCCTCCTCATCAGCCTCCTTCTCAGCTGCTCTTTGTCTCGGTTTGGCTTGTATGGTTGGAGTATGCAGGCGTACATATTTGTGTGTGTGTGTGTGTGTGAGTCTTGTGTGCCTTCCTGAATGTCTAAGCAGTGGCTGCAGCTGTCAGGCGAGGCAGCTCTCACTGAGATGTCGTCTCATGCGTCTTCTGAACTCCATCTCCAGATGACACTGATCATTGGTCTGGTCGCATAACCCTCTTTGTTTACCTCTGATAATTAACCACAGCTGATTAAGAACATGCACTTACCACTTCATCTCTTTGCTGCAATGCTAAGGTGACTCACTGATCGCCTTTGTTTTGCTTTAAAATTGCTCCACCTAATTATTAACGGTGCCTTCTATTGCCTCAGGAAGGACTAAGAAAAATCAACATCTGTACCAGCGCAGGCCACAACGAGACCATGAACAAACTTGTTCCTCACAGATGAACTATTGAGGGAAGGATGGTTGTGCTGTCTTTACAGTCTCTGTTTCATAAGAGGAGGTAAACCTGCGCAATGCTAATTACAGGAAACACTTCACCTCCATTGTGTGCAAAGAAAGAGCTCATAGGTTCAGGAACAACTCCTGCAGAGGAGCTGCATTGACTAACAATGGAGGGCACAAACTGAGGAGGCCAATATAGTGACACACACACACACACACACATACTGGACTGAGCGCCACTGGGCTGTGGGATGTTGTTTGAGGATGGGAACATGATGACAGTCTGTCATTAAATCTCTCATTTGTATTCACAGCCAAGGGCCCAAACACTTCTCCTTTAATGGCGATCTTGGAGAGCAAGAGGGAAGAAAGTGGCAACGAGCCTCGGCTGAAGACGAGAAGGCAACTCACTGCACATCTGTAACAACCTGCTCGGGTTGAGGTGAACCGAAAGAGCAGATTAGATGTGGTCTGAGAACACGTTAGACAAAGTTAACATCATAAGAACATCCACCAGACATAAAGAGTAGGTTTGTTCCTGAGCAGAGGTAGATATTTTTATAGTTTTCATAGATTTTAGTGAGGAGGGGAAAAAAATCCAGTGTTTTGATTTCTCTTTTCAGGATCACGGAAAGTGCAACTGGATGACATCATCTAATTACTCTGGTCGAAATGGTTGAAAAAAACAAATTATGGACAGTCAAGTTCCCATGCCTACATGAAACGGTTTTCCCTATCATTTTCCTATATCTTATTTTCATGCCGCAGAACAGGCTCAGTGCAAATTCCGTCAGGATTTGAGGTGAATAGGGTTGTGTTTATGTGTGTGTGCGCCTGCTTTTGTGTCTATGCAGACGTGCAAAGCCAGCAGAGGTCCATGCGTGTGCGTCTGTCTGTCTGCTGTAAAAAAAAAAACTAAACGAAACAAAACACATATATCAGGGCTGAGCTTCAGTTTTGTTCCACTTCATCTTTCTATTTACTCATTCAGTATTTCAGGTTGGTATGAAATTAAAGGTCTACTCATTTGGCTCCTGATAGAGTTTTGACATAAATGTCTGCGGCGTGGTGAAAGCTTTTCCACAACAATTTTCGACTGCAATGCAAATGACAATTATGTTGGCAGTCCCTCTCACCCTCTTATCTTCCCACGGAGCCAGGAAAAACAATTGGACTCTAAAAAATTGATCCACCGGGATGAGCGCTCTTCATGAATACAAAGCACATTATATTGGGTGACCTGCTTGACACTGAATAGCACACAATTACTATGTATATGTGCCTTTCTGTATTTGCACTGTTAGATCTGAAATGGTTTGTCAGTTTAGACAGAATTTTTAATGCAGATTGCATAAACTGTGAATACTCAGGACCACTGAATACAGAATGCATTGTCTGTAATATATAGAAGCCTCCTCTTGAATCTGGATCTTTTGCTGCAGGAAGAAAATAACAAAAAATAAAGAGTTTATATAAAGTGCTCGATGGAATGGTGGTGTGGGTGTCTCATAGGGTGATTATTCAAAGATAAGGACAAGAGAGCATAGAGTCAGACCTGGGTTAACAGAAGATGCAAATGGATATTAGAAGCTGCTTTAATCTGCTTGGAGCACCAGATGAGTTGGAGTAACAGCACTGTGACAATTAAACTGTCAGATAAACTGTTGATGTGCAATCAACAGTCTACCTGACAGTTTAATTATCTTGTGAAACTATATCAGGCCTGCTGTGGAAGCCTTAACCTTCTAAAATTTCACGCATTTTCTCATGGTTAATCCAATCTAGATGAGGTCGGTTTAAGCGAAAATCTCAGAAAAGTTCACATCAGAGCCACATATACTGTAAGAATGCTCGATTTATTTCAGTCTTTTACTGTGGAATAGGATACCTTTCAGATTTAAGTGTTACATTGTGGTTACATCAGGAGTGTATCCTGCACTCTCTGCATTCCTTTACTGCTTTCTTAAATATGGACCAAATCCCTGCAGAGTTTATCAGATCAAATCCCTGAATCCTACCCTACGTCCTGAAATGGAGTCAACCTTCCATAAACTCTGTGCAAATTAGCTGTTTGAGTTCACTATCCGGATCCCAGCCTGCCTTCTTTTTACTTACTTTTCTGGGGGGTTTTTTGTTTTGTTTTTTTGTTGTTTGCTGTGATATCCTTGAACACTCTTATGCTGCTAAGCATGCACAGCAAATAATGTGCCATGTCAAGCAGAAGCAGGCCTGAAAAACCCCCTCTGGCAATATGGCTCACTAGGCTGAACAAGCAGCTCGCAGTCCAGATTATCCATGTCAATGGAACAGAAAATTAAAATCAGGATTTGCAATTCTTCTGACAGCACAGAGAGGTTATGTGCCTCCAGCTGAAGGTACAATCTTTGTCTTTTATTTACATTTCATATATGATTTAAAAGACTCGACGTTAACTGAAAATGTCCATGTTAATATCACCAATGAATACCCTCAGAATACATTTAAGATATTGTGATAGTGGCTACTAATGTCTGTGCTTCACACAAAAGAGTCATAGAAAAACCTGGAAGATAAAAATACCTAAATCATTGTGCAAACACACCAGATGTTGCCCAACCAGTACTCAAGCAAAGGGTGGTGCACTCAAATGATAGATAAGGAGTGTGGAGAAAAAATTTTACTGCTTGAACACACTCAAACGTGGACAAAAACCCTAGAAAGACTGTGCAGCGTAGGCTTGCAACAAATACAATAACATAATGTTTTGCAGCTTGAGATGTTCAGGTCTCATTTACAGTGTATCACTGAGCTGTTTAATTGACTATGCATATTTTTAAAACTATATTTTGCCATGTTTTTAATGGGATTGCAGTATATCATTAATTCAGATGCTGTGCCAATGTTTTGCTTACATGCAAGCATATAAAGGCTGATTACATGAGTAACTGATGAGTGACTTCCTGTTTTACAGCACTTGTTTACAGCCTACCTGCAAAATAATAAAGGCAATGACATGTTTGTGGCTGCTGCTGTTCTCAAATTATGACCTGCCTTCCTTTCTAGAGTTATTAATCCAGTAGCAGGATAGCAAGTGTACTATAGAATCTGCAAGATGTGATATTTTCACTGCGTCAAGGAAAAATATTTTGCAGCATGATGTGGTTACTGTAAACAAGCATATTCAACAAGTGTCAGTGGGTGTGATATTTCAAAGCGCTGAACTAGAGATCACAGTAAATATTTTAAAGATGCGTTGTTGGCTCATCTAGACACATGCTGGAGATGTAATAATGTGTACAACACATAAACATACAGTACAGTGCATACGGGATGAGCCCACGGAGCTCGCGTCTCTCGGACAGCCCTCTGATTGGTCAGCCCCGGCACAGGGGGCGGGGCTCGCGGCTGTGGGCGTTTCACAAAACCAGCCTCCACGCAGCACAAGCTTTCATTCACTACGGATTTGTCGAGTTAACCTGACTTCTCTGCTGTTCTCATTCCTCTACGAATCATCTACTCGCTCCTGTTTTTTTTTTTTCTCTTTAAAACCACCGCATGCGTAAAGTGTTTATTTGAGCGTGCAGTCTCCAGGTGCGCGGACGATTTCTTTTTGGTAAACTTTTTCTTTTTTCCTTTTTTGCACAACCTACCTGAGTTGTGTTTTCCTCCCCGCACGCCTCCACTCCTCTCCACCATGGATTTGGTTTGGATTGTGGGCTTCGTCGTGAGCGTCTGCGCCTGGTTCGCCTCAGCGGAGCGGCACAGCGTCTACTGGAACAGCACGAACCCAAAGTAAAATTCTGTTTTGATTAGTTTTTTGTTTTTTTTCCCTTCTGGTTTTAATTCAGCGCTCCTTTCTTTATTTATCAATGCAAAAACTAAGATTGTTTGTTAGACCTCTAAAATATAAATGAACTTTTCACCTAATTCACGTGTGCAGATCAGATCATTATGATCCATATTCAGGTGCATTGGAGCGGTCATGCATATTCAACGAGCTTGTTGTGATGAATTTGTGATGGGAGCAACTGGCTGCTGTTGTGATGATAATGCAAAGATAGTTGGGAGTCTCTCTCTCTCTCTCCCTGCCCCCCCTCCCTTTCTAGGGCTCGAACCTGTTATTATGGCTGTTTACCTGTGATACTTTTCGTCTAACCTGTTCAGATTTAATCCCTTTTGCAATCCGTGTGCTTGGATTAGTTACATCAGGTTATGTCATGTGTTTATCTTTTGTGAACTGACAGCGGGAGGGAGGAAAGCCTCTTTATAAGGAAAGAAAATGCAGGGAGCTCAGTTTTTCATTTGGAGGGGGAATGGTCTGTGAATACTACTGCATCTCCTTCTTTGGATTCTTCATGTGCTCCTACAGCATGTATTTCCCTATATTATTTTTACTGAGTTTAAGTATTTGTGAGTTTGTGTTCTCTTCTGTTATTGTGGTGCTGTTGTGTCTTCATTCATTAGGTTGAATCCTATAGGGGGAGGACTTAAAATTTTCCTTGGCAAGGAACATGTTTTTTGTGTTGACTTTACAGGCTTGAATCACAGCACAGCGTGTTGAAATATCTATTGCAATATCCTCCCCATCTGACAGAGAGCCCTAACCTCTGAGAGGAGTGGGAGGTCGCCGTGTCTCCTAAATCAAGAGATATCGCATGGGAGGGGGTTTACGTGGCTGTCAGGGAGACATAGGGGTGTTCATATTTCAGGTGGTAAGACGAGCAATAATGGCGTATGACAGAGACAGAGGAGGTAACTTGAGACCTGCCCAGTAGGTCACGCTGTGGGAGAGAGAGATGGATTGCTCAGGGAGGAGAAATTGGAGCTGAAATTGTTGGGGTTAGGGGCCATTCAGCATAAGTGGGGGTCAATTAGAATTATAGTTGATGATGGCTGGGGTGGTGGTGGGGTGAAACGGCTCGGGGGTGCGAAAAAGTGGGGGCTAGGTTTACGACGCACCCTAAATGAACTTCTACGTGCACTGAAACACAAACACACCAGCTGACACACACACACTCACACGGGACAAGCACAAACACAGACTCCCTGGCAGACAATCACTCAATCACTAAACCAGGGCGTTCAATCACACCAGCTGACGCCATCTAAATCAATCAGTGTTGGGCTCACACTCTCTCTCTTGTGAGTTAACACGTCTCGTCTTGGTTTAAAACACCTAGATATTCAAATATTCTCCCACGAGCTCACATCCAAAACACTGTTTTCTCTCCTGATCTCCCCTGTGGTTAAAAAAACTACAGCATTTACTGTTCTCAGAAAGGCCGTAATTACAGTGGCAAAGCCTTTCACTGAAAATCAGAATGAAGTCAAAGTCCCAGATGGAAAGGCGTTTTGTTGTGTCCCTGCTGCGGAACGACAGTAATCATTCCTGTATATATACTGGTAATCCGTCTTTTTGCACTTGCTATTTTTTCTGGATGACTGTGCTAAATCTCTCCCTTTGGCTACTCTTAATCCTGTATTCGCAGAAAAAGCAAGAAGAGTTTCTGACATGTTTTCATTCGCTGCTTTTCATCATTCCCAGCAATCTGCTCTCCCCTTTGACCTGTGACTCGATACAGTGTGTTGATGTCCATCTTTTGCCGCATGAGACGTGATCCCCCCCCCCCCCCCCCCCCTTTTTGGGGGGGCCCTCACTTTGTCGTTCCATCCCATTGGTCGGAGAGCTGTCGTTAATCAAATCGATCTCAGATTGATCGCTCTGGTCCATGTGGTGCGGGCTCATTTCCTTTTTTCTCAGTGTGTATGTTGAGGGATTTAGCAACACACACACATACAGCACACTCATACATATACATGCACTGTTGCCCTGCTCACCACTGATTTCAGCATGTGTGTGAGCACGCCTTGGGGCCTGCCTGGCTCACAAAGGTCGTATCTGCCTGTACTTTAACGACTGCTTTGTTTCAGCACAAGTGAGATCTATTCCCGACAGTGTGTGTCTCAGCACTTTGTGACCTTTTTACTTGTTGGCGTGTTTGCAACCTTTTGCCTAGTAGACACTTTAATCACCAGCACCCAGGTTGATTCCCAGAAAGAGAAGATTCACCAGTGTGCCCAGTCAGCTCAGGGTCCCGGGGAAATGCCAGCGTGCGTACGTGTCTTTTCGCAAAGGGAGTGTCTCGCGCTGATTTGCGCTCACTCACATCTGCAGCATTGCCAGATTCGAGTGACTCACACGCTCTCATACACATTAACCCCAGTCATCCACACACACACACACACACAACCACACATGTGCCACACAGTTGTGATTGATGTTAACATCGTCCCTGGAGCCCCGTGGACTCTACAACTCCAGTGTGAGGCAATAATCTGCTCTTTCGCTGCTTCCCTCTCCCTTTCCCCTTTTTTCCCTGCTGACAGAGCATGAGTAGACCACCACCAACCCCTCCGCCCCCTCCCACTCCTCCTCCTCTGCTTTGTACCTGTCTCTCCCTCTCTCCACCACCTCCCTCCCTCCCCCTCCTCTTGGCCAGGTTCCCTTTTTCAACTTGGTTCTGTGGTCTCCAGTTCTGTGAATCTGTTAACTGTTTCATGGCTCGCTCTCACACACATTTGTTTGATCCACAGTTTATTTTAACATCATCATCATCACCTTTTCTGTTTTTTGAGCTAATCTGTTCTAAACCTGAAGTCTTTGTTTTGCTCTGCCTTTCTAATGAGCTCTTTGATTTTTGGTAAATCTGCAGAATACGCTTCCAGATTGTTTTAGCTTAACCTTTGCTGGCTCAGTGGTTTCATTTAATTGAATATGCTTTTTGTGCTGTGTTGGCTCAAACAGGGGGAATTATTTAAGGTATGTTTCACCCACATGAAGGATTTTCTTGGTATTTATCCAGTCAGTATGGGTGTTTTTTTGGCATCCTTCCCATACAAATTGGGGAAGGGTCTTCATGGCGAGCCACAGAAAGAGAATAGTAACTGGTGTGACTGATTGGGGGTCAGAGTTTGCTGTGTGATGAAGTGGCACGGCCTCTATCAATCTGTCAGTCATTCTGTCACAGCGGAGGTCCCTGAATACGGGCTGCCACTCAGGCCAGCCCCTCTTCAACACATCCGTGGCTCTGCCTCTGGGAAACTCTCATCCCCCCCGTCTTTTTCGGTCCCCTTCGCTCCTTCACCGGCTTTTATCTCAACTTTACAAGCTGTCCCTTTTCAGTCTATTATTTCCTCACCTCCAACTCTGGCTCTCAGAGAAAGGGGGAAAGAAGGGAAGCATGCTAAGAGGTGTGGAATTTTTTTATCGTTCTTGGCACCCATGGCGATCCGTCACAAGGCACTTTGCCCTTTCCTTCGCGCTTTTTTTTCTCCCCCCTTCAGATTTTTCCCTTAAAGCTTCCTTCTTCTAACTCCTCATGAAAAGCCACTCTAGTCTTCCCAGCGAACCTGTTTCTTTTTTCTCCTCTGTCTTCCTGGTCTTTTCACTTGTCTGTCCATGTATGCTTCTCCCCTCTTGAGTGTCACGCTGCAGCGGTGGAAGTGGTTGAGCCAGTCTGAGAACTCAGGCCATGAAAGGAGAGGAATTAAATAAATAAATTAAAGAAAAGCACAAATGCATGCATGTAGGAGTAGGTTAAAGTGTCTGCTTGTCCTCCTTGTATGTGTGTGCGTGTTCAAGAGATGAAAGATAAGATTGTGTAGTCGTAGCAGCAGGTGCGATAGATATGGGATTTCTGTGATTTCTGAGTAATCTGAACCGAAACCACTTTCCTTGAAAAACATCCAGGTTTCCCCACTTCACTTCCTAATCCAGTCTTCGCTATAAACCCTCCTCGCTCCTGTCCTCTCCCCCATCTGATCGACGTTCTCTTCAGTAAATTCCTAAGTCCATTTCCATCATTCTCTCGCATCATCTGTCCCTCTCCCCTCCCACCACCCTTAATCTGGTCTTGTAATCTGTCTGGTGAATTCAATCTGGGGAAAATACTCTTTTGAGAGATTGTCAAACGGATGGTAATCGCCTCTCTCAGGCTCAATGATCATAGAAGTGTGTTGACGTCTTTCATACATCTGTAAGAAGACTTTACTTTGGTGGCCATATTAAGAAGAGTTTTTTTTTTCCTTTATTCCTTGTTTGATATTCCTGCTTGTTGTTGCAGTGTCAGAGACAGGAGGGCTTGTTTTATTGACTGCACTAGATAGTGAATCAGGCCAAAGGTTTAAACTTCCCGAAGGCGTGCTGTTGGTGTTACCAAAGTCTGCACGCTGTCTGCTCTGTGTTACCCTGTGAAGTTCTGCACTTCCTGGCCACATCTTTTCCCGGGAAAACTGCGTATCCTGTCTGCACAATAAACAATACAGTTCTCACACACCAACACACGCAAGACCGTAAAAGTCTGGACTCAGGAGTTGATTGAATTTCCCAGGCTTGTTTGAGAGATGAATACGTTTGAACCCTGAGAATAAGTAGTTTGGAAGTGATTAATAGTGATTAGGTGTTTTTTTTTTTACGGGGGATGGGCTCAGCTGTCGAGGCCCCCCCGAGGATGATTTTTGGATCAGCCCGCTGCGCTGTCAGATCTCTACCCGTCTCTATTTGGATTCTCCTCTGATCAGTGTCACCCCAGTTAACCCCGGCAGCATTTCTCTGTCTCCTGCCCATCCTCGTGCCTCTTCCTTATCTATGTAGCAGACTTCCCCTGCTCCTGCCCACTCCGCTCCTCCTCTCTGCTCTGCATCAATCCACACACACACACACACACAAACACAAAAAAAATCACAGAGGAAGAAAAGCACCATTAGTACACAGATTTATAACGACGACACGATTATGAGTGGAGTCTTTGCTTTCTTTCTCATATTGTGTGAGGGAGAGATACAGAGTGAGTGTGTGTATCCTCCAGACTTGTTTGTCAGGTCTTGGTGACATTCAGTCCACCAGCAGTGTTTGGATGAGGATGAATTAGCCAGCAAGAGTCAGATATTATCTCTGAAAATGAACCATTGTGTTTGTTTTGTTGTTTAAATAAGGGTCATTGTGTAACTTTTGTCTTGTAACTTTTGAGAGTCTGGATTTGGTGTGTAAACATCCTCACATCAAATACTACTACTAAGTCAGTTCGTTAATGCCTTTTTTTTACTACCAGATATACAGTATGTCAGCAAGAGTTGCTACTACTCCTACTACATTTAGGAATCAATTTAATAACTATGGCCTGTACTCACATATAGAAAATTCTCCATGGGATTCATTAAGTTACAAACTTGACTGACTGTGTTTGCAGAAAAGGAAAACACAGAGCATGAAAGTTTTACGTTGTGAAAATCAATCCAGGAAAATTGATTTTCTCACGCAGATATTTGCCTCCTGAGAAATGTGATGTCAGTGGTGACCTTTCTGCTCTGGCCCTTATAAGATACAAATGGCTCAGGGGACAGCATGAGACAGTTGGAAAGAGCATATATTCATCTAAGCCTCCTTAGTGCTGCGGAATCAGCCAATTATTTCGCTGCTGGACTTAAAGCTTTGTCATTTTGCTGGGTGGCAAAAGCAGCTCGGCGAGTTCAGCCAGGAACGCTGGCAGAATGACCAACGATCCGCGCAGACAAAGGTTGAATGGCAGACAGGGAGAAAGCTGATTGAGATGGATGACAAAAAGTCACACGGTGCAAAGAATGAATGCTGGAATATTATGTAAAAAGGGTGGAGCTGAAAGAGTTGGATTATATTTGTTTCTATGACAACCCCCCAGCATACCCATGCAGCAGTGTGCTTGGCTTTGCAAACGGTGGGTCAGAAAGTTGCATATTTGGAATGCCACTGGGACAGGTTGTGATTGGTTCAGCAAGTCTGGGTTTGGGGGGGTTGACATGAGGATCTGGTTTGCTTGTTGAGTGATGAAAGACGGACAGAGAGTGGGAGGGGACGGCTGACGTTGATGAATGAATAGATAGGCAGATGAAACAAAAAAAGAGTTTGAGCAATAACGTTAAACAGTCCAGCTTAACTAAGCTCGCGATGGACCTCTGATGTGCCACCTCCCTCATCGAGTCACGTAGCTTCTACATATATATCGTAAAAGAAAACAGCTCCCTTGTGTCCAGTGTCTTTCATTATTCTGTTAACACCTCTCACTTTCCCCTCTGCAACCACTTACGCACACACATTTGTAGTCTGTGTGTCTATTTTTCAACTCCAAAACTCCAGTGTAAAGGAGTAATACCCCCTCTCTATGTGAGAACAATAGAGAGAGAGAAAAAAAGCCCCACCCTGCCTGTCTCACCCCTTTACTCTGTGCCCAGGGCCTCGGCCCCTGCTCTGGGCCTCGCTGTCCACTCTAAGCCCCCTGTATTAAGCAGGGTCTGGTGCTGATGAATGGACCCGAGCTGAGCCTCTGATCAGCCCAGTAATCCAGGCTTGGACTAGCCGATTAGGTGGTCCCCACATTCCGGTTCACTCATCTGTGACGTAGGCCAGTCACCTTTTGGGTCACATTCATAGTGTGTGTAAAACATGCTTATGAGCATAGGGGTGAATGTGTTTGCCTCTGTGTCTGAGAGGCGGCACAGGTTATGTGGACTAGAGCTCCTGTTTTAAATGCATTGGTCAGATGTGTGCGAGTTTGTCCCGCAATGGCCTGTCTGGCCTTTAAAAATAGATTCAAATCGATTTTAAAGAGAGTGATTCCTGTCATAGCATCCCTCTGTAGAATTTAAAATGCACAAGGCCGCTTCTTGCTGACTGTCGGTGTATAAAACTCTCCGGTGCTGACTTGGCGATTGTCCGACCTTTGATCCACGCCGCGGCCTCTTCGCCTCTTAGGTCCAGCATTCCACAGGGCGATAGAGTGCAGAGATGAAGAGGGTGATGGATGGATGAAAGGAGGGGGGTAGAGGTGGAGAAGAAAGCAAAACGCTGGCCAGAGAGATTAAAGAAGAGAGATTAGACTCTTGCTCCTGAAGAGGCTCCAATAAATCAGAAATTCCTTCTTAGGAGAGGAGGAAGCAAGGCCGGGAACAGCCTGTAGTCTATTTTTCACCAGATTGTGTGCTCAAACACACACACACATCTGACCACTTGACATTCCCTCACAGCTATCATCGTCGTTCATTATTGGCATTCATTATCTACCTTATCACAACCGAAACACACTCCCAGATTCCTCAGAGCTCTACAGACGCAACACACACACGCTCAAAACACACTCAAACAATCGCACAATTTGAATATCTCGGGCTGAGACAGACACACACATGCACACAGTCCTTGCTGCATATCTGCCATAGCTCCACAAATCATCCTTAACTAGAGAATACAACAACTCCTCCATGCTGTTACTTCTGCTGAGTTTCTAAAGCGTCACTGTCATTAAAAGAGAGCATCCTGGGATAAACAATGGGAATAAATGAAGACAGCCTATTGACACAGAGAGGGAAACAGGCTGTGAGAGGGAAATAACAAGGGACACATACTGGGGGGAGACAGAGAAAAATAGGATTTTGTCTGCTTAAGTGAAGGTGGCATGATTTGACTTTGTTAGCTAAACCTTTTCACACAGAGGCCGGAGCTCTCTTTGAAGTGTGTTACCCCAATCAGTTAATTAAGCTGATGATGTGGAACGTTTCAATGCCGAGGCGTTAGAGGGGAACAAAAGGCAGCGGGATAATTAAAACTATTTGCCGTTAATAAAAGGCGCTAGCCAGCCTCCCTGGGTGCGTATTCAGCCGCTGTCCTCTCTGCTAAGTGAGGTATTCCATCAGCATGGGCACATTGTGAATAGAGACACTGTATGAAACAGTGGCATTGAAAAAGCAACTGTAGCACTCGCACAGAAACACTGAGAGAAACTTCAAAAGCCATTCCCAACTCAAGCCCTTTGACCCCCCCCCCCCCTCCCCTCCCCTCCCACGCCTATTCATGCTCTCTGCCCCACCCACCCCCACCCCTAAACTCTCAGCCTAAAGGGGCTGGGAAGTGGGGAGCAGGCATAATTACCCCCCTCCTGGACAACTTTAATACCCTTTTTTGTGTTTTAATTGTACCCCCCTTCGACCCCCTTTTGATGAACACATTGGGACCATACCACAGCCAGTTTGTAATCAGGGCTCGGGGAGGGGAGGGATCGGGTGAAGGGACTTTGTTTGTGTGTGTTTCCAGTGTTTGCAGGGGGG
>BRZM01002064.1:27720-95903 GCA_033238685.1 Lates japonicus
AAAGGAGGAGAGACACTGGGGCTCTGATGAGAGAAGGGTCACTGTTGTTTGATAGCACATGCCCGGCCTCTCCAGCGTATTTCACCAGTGGGATGTGGCACTAGATCTGCATGTGTTGGAGAGGAAGACTAACAAATCTCAGCTCCCAAACAGGTCTCAAAATTAACCGGTGAACAGCAATGATTACAAAAAACTGGGCGGCAGACTGCAGCATGTGTATACACTATGCAAATGGCCTCAAATTGTGCTAAATTAATCTTGGTAGCATGTCTCAATTACAGCATCATTAGCCTCATCTAGCTTGTAACACGCACCACCTATAGGTGAGCATAGCCACCAGAGGCTGTGGATTCTGCACAGCCGCTTATGTTCAGGAAAGTACAAAAGGAGGAATGGCTACGAAAGAGACCCATTCATTTCACCCTGTCACAGCATGGTGCGGAAACAACTTCATTTTGAGATGCATTACGCACTCACAAGCTCAGTGGCGCACACTCACACAGGGTGCTATCAGCCTCGCTGTGCATCGTAATGGAACAAACACCTTGCCGAAGTAGCCCAGCGTACCCTTTATGTTATACAACTGGAACAGGTAGTGCTTGGGTTTGATAGCTGAATACTACCGGGCACTCTGGCTGGGGACTAGGGAATTGAGCTAAATGTGTATTGACAGCCCGGCGAGAGCCGGTGACATGGCTGGGCTGTTGCCGGTGATGGATGTATTCACACAGACTGCCGCAGCAGCTTGCCCAATCTTCAGACGGATGTGAACAAGCATCCGGTCACTTTGCCAGTCACGACTTAACTGGTGCCCGGGTGAGGAGAGGCAGGTGGCACAGACCAGAGGAAAAAAGAAAAGGTTAGAGTCCTCAAGAAGAAAAAATACTACCTAGCATGCTAATTAGATTTTAACCAGATTAAGGTGATACCCAGATTACTACATCTTAACTAGTTTGTTTAATTAAGACTGAACAGTTTAGATTAGCTGCCAATCTGAATTGGACTGCAGTGTCCTAAGTCCATTTCATACTAAATGTAACACTTTAAAGCACTTAGAATAAGAAATCTACATATACTTTACCATTTGTACCAACAGGGAATGAACAAACTTCCATCGTACATCAATAAAACTGTAACTTAAAATTTTTATGCCAATTAAATTTCACAACGAAGAGGCAAACTTTTCTAGATATTTAATGTTTGTTTAAGATCTTCAGGAAACAGCTTTCACCATTATTAGCAATTTATTCTTTGCATGTGAGTAGTGCCCATTTCCTTTTGAGCACAGTATTGAGGCACAATGTATAACAAGTGATTACATATGCATTCTGGACCTTTTGAGAATAGTTGATTTTTGTCCAACTTCAGTGTGATGCAGCCTAATTAGTATAGTATGGATTTGAGGCACAGCTTTGATTTTACATGGTGGGTAGTTACGGATGGCATGTACTTAAGTCAACTTCAAATAAGAACGAAGTCAAATTGTCAGAATCGTGTTCCCCGGCTGGTCTTGTCACCAATTCCTGCTGTGAGAGAGTGTTGATTCTCATGTCCCTTGAGGCCACAAGCACAACTTGAGCGGTTCCATTCATATCCAACATCATTTATATTTGCAAGATGCTCGGCAGATTGCATCACCTGGCTGGCTGAAATTTTAACATAACTGTCCAGATGAAAATCTAACATCCACGACATTCAGTGTCTGTGGATCTATAAACGTCTGGTCAATACTAGCTATGTCAACATAACAGTATTTAGACATATGGGCTTATAAGTAAGAAGAAATTATAGTACATATTTAAATAAGTTCAAAGGTGCTATATCACTACATAGTCAATGTTAGCATTAACAGCTGCTTACTTAACAGTCCAGAGGATGTGGTGCACCAGCATCAAACTTCATCTCTTTACTGACCGAGAGCTGCTCCCCAGCAGTGGAAAGCAACACCAATGTTAAATCTTGTTTAGCTATTTCATCACTTCTTTTCTTTCTACTGAACTCGTGATGCCAACCAATATCCCTGACTTGTCCTGAATAACACTCATGGTTAGTTAATCATCAAGAACATCCAGTCTGTCCTCAGTCCAACTCTTCTAAAGAGGTGGAAGGCCCAAGAGGGTGTATTCTCACCTCTAATTCAACTCCATAACAACTAAAAAATAAAACCATCCATTTTTTGTTCTCTGATTTCTTGTAGTCTACAACACATCCTTCCAGATATTACGAGTAATCAAAACAACTCTATTGAAACCACAATTATTGAGAAATCGGGTTACTAAGTAACTATAAACGTTAATCACATATCTACATTGTTTGGGTTGTTTCAGTGATTGAGTTACAGTCTGCACAAATATACTGCATGATGAATAGAGGGGAGAGAAAGGAGGCAGGGAAGTATGAGATTAGACAGGAAATCCAGCTAAAATATTAATGAAAGAGCAGTTGCATCACTGCTGATAGTGACCACTGAGATTATAAAGTGACAAGCTCCTGAATAAAAAATAAGTTTCTGTGTGTGATTAATTTAATAATTACAAAATCTTGTGCTAACGTTGCGTAGACTACAAAATCTGATCAAAGCGAGTTCATTGTAATTTAAAAAAGAAACCAACACTGTAAGTTAACTCAGACATTTATTAACATATGACATTGTTTTCACATCGCATTATCCTTATTATGCATGCAAGTCAAATCATTGTGTCCTGGCTTTAACCTCTGTCGTATCATAAGTCTTCTTGAGACTTTCTCTGTTCAGATTGCTAGTTTTGTTTTGTTTCTATTTTCTTTAACCCTAATGAGCTTAGCTGGCAGGTACCTAGCAAACGGCTCTGACAGCTCGACAAGAAATAGCCGTGGTCATTGTTGTGCTAACTCTCCGTGATGCTAATGGGTAGCTGCGTTACAGCCACAAATATCACTGAATCCTAACTGCATCCCACGGCAGCACCTACCTCCCCACCCATTCTCAATTTATACCACCCACACCTTCCATCCACTTAGCAACTTCCTCTCCCAAGACAAAGTGCTCTGGCTCTGAATCGGGTTGCAGTTACCTTTTAGCATCAGTGAAAAGCCCCGGTAGCAACAAGATGCTAAAAAGACGTCCTTTTCCCTGGTATTTTATGTTAGTTTTGTGCTCTTGACAGAAACAGACCCGCTGATTCATTCCTGCAGGGATTTTAGTCTGAGGTGGCTGGAGAACAAGGGAGCTACAGGGTGCATCAATTACTTCTGACAACATGTTTCAAACTACCTCTTTTTACCATCAGCTGCTTTTCACACAGCTGATTATCTGAACTCTATGGTAGCAAACTAAAAAGCCAAGAGCAATTGTTGATAAAGCCCAAAGGTCCATCAGTATTCTGAGAGTCCAATATGGAACTAAAGCTTTGGAAATAAAAGGAAGTGGACATACGTTAAGCTTTGGAAATAAAAAGAGGTAGACAACGTTAACTGCAAGTAGCAATTTAGATAAAGTCCATTCCTTCTGAGTGCTCAGGGGTGTTTTGACCTCAAAGGCAAGAGAAACCATGCTTAGAATGATATCCACAAGAGGAGTCTTCACTCTGCTTTAAGTGCTGCAATCAGTCAACAAAAGACCAAAGATGGGACTATACCTACATTCACTCCACACCAGCCCTGAGCTCCACATTTTCTTGAAGACTACTTGGTTAAAATCTCGAATCATGTGTATATACTTCCTTAATGTTGGCAATCAATTACACTGCAAAAGCTAAAGCACGGTAAGACTACAGTCCATCTGCCTTGACAAATAGGTCTCCATGTCCCGGTTTCTGCACAACAGGGTCATAACTCTGAAAACTCTGAAGGCTCACATCTGGCAACACAGCTCATCGAGCACATTTTTGTTTTGACAAATAACTGGCACTGTATTCATATTCTTTTAAATGAACATTAATTTGTGTCGGAGGAAATTTACGGCTTGGTAAAGACAGGCAGCCAGGTATGGTTGGGTTCATGTTTGAAGGTGTTCATTCCATCACTGCCTGTCTATTCTTGACCCACTTAATACATAACAGAGGTATGTTACTAAACCACATGCCTACCAAGAGGAAGGCTTCTGTATCATAATGATCATCATGTTTTCCACTTTAACGAATCTCAAAGGCCAATCCTCATATTTATGACACAAGAGAGATCACTGGGATTCTGTGTGTTCTTCATTAAAAAAAAATAAATACCATGTTTTCCACAAAGCCAATATATTTGCATCGTCAGGGATGTGAGTAAGATCAATAGTTATTTCATAAAGAAAAACGTCTCGAGGAGAGGAGCGTTTAATTTCATTTCAGCAGACCTCAGGTGCAAAATTACAGCATCTCTCATTAACTGAAGACTTGCTGATTATGTTTTTTTAACAAACTACTACTTGAGTCAATTACTTAACAGCATAAAGCAAATTTTGCTTGTGAGTGCAGCTGTGTGTGTACATATTCATACATGCAAATATTCATATTCCATTATTCTGAATGGGAGCCCAAACAATTCCTCGTTATTGCTATCATTTCAGAGTCATCATTGATAGCCCTTAAAGTGATACATGTACAGTACATACTGCAGAAAGTAAACTGTAAATCATGTGTTTAAACCCTTTATATAGAGTACAAATGTATCCTTACCTTTGCGACATAATCTTGTAAGCATCTGGTAGGTAACACCTTGTGTTCTCCATCTGTGCTGGGTCTGCGTCACAGATCTTATCGTCGGTGCGACCATAGTTGGCGCTTTCAATCATGATGACGTCAGTGCCCGGGCAGCGAAGCTCGATGGGGTAACTTTCACATGACAGCTCCCTCCTCACCACTGCCATGGGGATGGGTGCTCGACTGAAGGCTGCAAAGGGGGAAAAAAAAAAAAACACAAACAGGATGTAAGTATTAGCTGCGTTGATTCATTTTCTACTTCGGTTAAAGGATTTCAGCGCTTAAGTGCAAAACAACTTCATCCTCAAGTTTGGGTTTGCTCAGAAAATAAAATAAAACTGTATATTCCTGCAGGAAAATATAAGAACAAATGGGAGGAGCTGCAATCAAAAGGTCTGACACTGTGACACACGAGAAGAGGTTGTCCACCCTGGTCTAGAGAGTGTGGGCAGACATGATGCTGGTTGTTTGGAGTGGGAGGATGAGCAATACCACAGGGGCCCTCGAGAGGCCAAGAGTTGTGTAAAGAGAGAGTGAGAGATTGACACAAATCAAACATAAGGAAATAGACATGGTGTTTGCATTTGGCTGTGAGAAAATAAACATTCATTACATGGGCATTCAGCTGAGAAATTAGACACAGACAGAAACACAGAGACACAGACACCACAGCAGAGTGTGGCTCATATTAATTGTTGCTATTTCTCTCTAGACTAGAATCTATAAATCATAATAGCTGCTTCATTCATTTTAGTTTAAGGTGACACAATGCACTTCAGTTAAGCTACACACAAGCAGGAGACGAAGGGTCAGAAGGTGCTTGTTGCCTCAAGCTGAAGCTGAGAGTCTGTTTGGCAAAAATGTGCTGTTTGTTGCAGAGCCGAAATGGCCAGGAGGGCTAGTGGGACAGAGTGATGGCGGTCCGGAGGTTGCTGTTTTCCCTCTCCTTGACACAGGCACACGCACACACACTCCTACGCGCGTCTGCAGAGGCTCAAACTCGTGCACCAGTAGGCACGTGCACAACAGACTGGAGGAGTTGTGTTTACAGCCAGAATAAAAAATGAGCAAGATACGTAAACATTGGCCTGAGTGACTGTAGGAGGACTGTGGCAGTTATAGATTTTTATAAACATCCTTTCAGACAAACGTCTGAGCTCCAAGAGCCACCGCTAGACGACGTGCAGCACTGACATTCATCAAGGAGGACAGACAGACTGAGAGAGAAAACAGGGCACAGAGAGAGTGTTTCCACATGTGAAAATGAGGTGAGGCCACATCTCCTGAAATCAATATCATGATTGATTGAAATATTTTTTTCAAATAAATGTGTGCACATTTTCTCACCAATTCTCACCACAATGTCCATTTAGTAGTAGTTCTCGAGCTTTCAATCATATCACACGTGGAGTTTGAGAGTTAGAGTAGAGTGGTCAAGGAATTCAGTTCCATAAAAAAACTGCAAATCTGACAATCTAACATTGTAGCAATCTAACATTGTTATCATCTAACTAATAGGATCAGAGTCTTAACGTCTACTTGCTAGCTTTTTTCCTGAACTTTTAACCGCATCTTAATGGAATGACCGTTTGTTAACACGCTGCTGTTCCAGGCATTCACTGATTTAAAACGCTGAGAGCTCCAAAGAGAAAAAGCTGGTGGTGGATACCATACTATGTCTTGTGTACACACACACACACACACACACACACACACACATATACATACATACATACATGCATACATATATATACTCAGTCAAAATGTGCCTCTACATCAAATTATGCAGTTTCATATCATTACTTTTCTCTCCATACAATAATACTGTATTAGATTGGTTTAGCAGGAGTTCAGGTGATGGAGAAGAGTGTGAGTTTCTCTTGAAACTGTATTAATGATTATTTTCCGACAGAAGCTACAGTGAAGTTTTTCTATTGCTCTACCCCAGTTAGACTAGGTTTTCATGGTTAAATATCTTAAACCCAAGGGGTGCAATGTCGACTCAACTTACTCACACACTGACAGTGACTTTGTATTGTCTGGCACGTTCTGAGCAAGCTAAAAACGACACAGATATAACTAGAAGCTGCTCAAAGCAATATCTTCATAATGACAATGGATCAAATCCAAAATGTGAAGACGTAGCGATAAACCGAAACAGAAAAAAAATGTTAAAACCAACTAAATGCTACCTGCCCGACACGCAACAGCACACAGACAAAGCTGGCGAACTTAGCATAGCATTTAGCAGCTAAAGTGCCAGAAATTTGCTCCCAGGAGTTGGTGGATGAAAAAAAAAAACCCACCCATGATACAAGCATCACTACCACCAAGTGGTTTGGGGATATTTTTAATAAAGCATGATATATGCTTTACACACACGAGTGGCATAGATGGTCATTAAATCTCACACCGTCTCACCGCATTTCAGATTTTTAATCTCAGGTGCCACTTCTCATCTTTACCTGAGAAATAAACCAAAACAAACAAAAATATGAAAACACAAAGCTTCATAGAACGAAACCCAACAAGCCCTCATCTTCGTGTCATTTCATTTCCTTAATCCCATTCAAACTGGTAAACTCAATTGCTGTTTGAAACATCACAATTAGATAATTGTATTCAGTTTGGTGGTGAAAGCCGTAATTATCTTCTTCCTGCCAATGGGAAGATTTGTTACCTGAAGAGTGGAGGTGGTCTGGATCCTGCAAACTTCTTTAAAGGCAACCAGGAGAGCAGAAAGGAATAATATAAGTTAACTTGAGCGGAGATTGCACTTCAATAAATGACCAAAAAAATATGACTCTGAATAGAAAACACCAAAATTCTGCTTTTGTTTATTGATTCTCATGCATTGTATGTGGGAGTCTCTTTCTTTTAGGAGCTGTCACCCAAAGTGCTGAAAAAGACACAAAGGCCTATTAAATGGGATCTTTATTCAACCCTGTATTCTGAGACCGTACATTTGATGTACACTTGGTGAGAGCTAAGAAATCAGCTAAACAGAGATAATTCCTGTAAAAGCTTTTGTAACCTGTACTGACATGGGCTCAATTCATGCAAAGCGTAAAACATCAAGTGGCGAGCACGATGCACGTCAACGCCATTTCCAATCCCTAATGCCAGAAAGCAAACAAGGCGTGCCAGCGATGTCTCGGATTGACTAGTCAGCAACTGTGGTGTAATTACATTTGTGCCCGGGCGGTGATTGATAGGGCTCATATTCACCGGGTACAGAGACAGCATCCCCACCCACTCTTCGTCTCCTTCGTCTACTACATGCGGCAGGGCTACTATCGAAAATCAAATACTCTTATTGAAGTCATTCCTCTTATCTAGTTCTCATGTTCTGTCCTTCCCTCAGCCTCCTCTCAGATGTACTTAAGAAGAGTATTTATATGCAGTGCTGCATCTCTTTTTTTTTTCTCATAAGATTCTACTGGATAATTCTTGACAAGTTCCTGCTGGATATGAGGAAAAAAAGTATTAGTTTGGGAAAAACAAACTCCCTAAGGGTCATATTGGATACTTCCACCAACACATCACAGACCACAATTTTTAATCACCCAGTGTACCAAATGACATAACTCCACAAATATTTCAAAAATGCAATTACTCACCAAAGGGCAACAAAGTCAGAAAAATGGTCATTTGGAAATGCTTCGCTCCCATGAGCTTTTTAAAAATCCTCCGAGGAAATGAAACTTGGGTTTTGAGGTTGGCTTTGTTCATGAAGTGATACTGAACAAGGAAGGAGAATTTTTGCTGTTTGAAAAAGCCCAGGCTTTATTCTTGGGTCACTGACAGACAGACCCATTACCTTCTCCAAACCAGCGGGCATTGAAGCAGAGTAACAATGACATTTAAAGTCATCATTAGTAATAAAACAGGGCCTTAGGGGCTTGGCTGTTTCATCTCCCAAGAAAATGTCGAGGAGGCAGAGTTAAGGTCAACCACCACCGCATAATTACAATGGGGCCCGACTAAATGGCGCGTCACTTGATAAGCTTGATGGGGACGTGACTCTCAAAAGAGACGTGCTTTCAGATCATTTCCAGGCTTCAACTGGTCGTTGAACTGGCGGATAGTTTTCCCAATAAATAATAGCGCTCCTGGGATTATAGACGGAAGTCACATGGCGCCAAAGTATGTTCCCAGTAAAGGAGGAAAAAAAAATGTTTTAGGCCATTATTATAGCAGGATACATTTTATTCAAAAGAAAGGCTAATATTTTTTGCAGCAGATAGTCACAAGCAAACTTTATCATTAGTCTGGCAATGACAATGTGTGTGTGTGTGTGTGTGTGCATTCAATGAACTCCAGCTTCTGAATTAATCTAAGATGGATGGAGAAGGTAGGAGAGGCAAAGGCTGATTCAACCAGATCAAATGCTCTCTTTTCTCACCCGAGATTCGCTGGATGGTCAGCCCCACAGCTAGTGATTAATTAACTTTGAATCTGGATAACGTTATTTAGTTAGACCAATGGGATCCTGTCACCCACTTCCTAGTTTTACATGAATGACATTTTCTGGGAGAAAAAATAAAATAAATTACTTTTTATAGCAGGGGCGGGGAGGAAAGGGGAGAGGTGTCTTCTGGATTGCGACTTGGGGAAAAAGTACCATCTTCAACCATGCATGAGATTATTTATCTTGAAGTATGAGAAGTAGTTCAAGGCAAATTGTTCTCCCAAATGGTCGTTTACACATATGGCCTAAAGGCAAAGCGAAATCTCAAAGTTTTACGAATTGCAAGATTGTCAGGAACTGAACTGTCAAAGAACTCTGCAGATCGAGCGTTTAAGGGAACAGCATCAATAAAAGTACCTGTACTGCATAGAAAGATTTGAGGCTTGGAATCGTTGCAATCTCTCCTCGTTTACATACTGAGGGTGGTTTAGACTTTGTTAAAAAAAAAAAAAAAAGTTTAAAAACTAAAATATGAGCCTAAATAGGCATTTATCGAAGCGTCTGCGAGAGAGGAGACAGATACTTACCTCTGTATTGATAGATTCATAGGCCGACCACAAGGAATGATCATAAACTTCTCAAATCGACTTGATGGCTTATAGCCGTGACAATGATGCTGCTGCCAAGCACAATTAGCATTACTCCATTGTGACAGGACAGAATATATCCATTTCAACACGGCGAATGAAGAGCCATTTTGTTTCTTCTGCTTCGGCTCGCTGACACATTTGAGCAGCATTGGTGGCAGCACACGCGCAAGTTGGCAGAGGAAAGACTGAGTGGTGTTTTCTTTTTTCTTTTTCTTAGCAGGGCAGCAACGTGCGTCTGAGCTAAACTGTCAGTCATTGCCCATGATGCCTGGTGGGAAATTAGCACTTGTTATAGAATTATGCTCAGAGGAGGACCAGATGCTGTACGGTTTGAAATTGCACCTCCTTCAGTCATCCTCCTCTCTCATGAGTGAATATTTGATCATTTTTTAAGAAGGCACTTCAGCGGATGGAAGCGGCAAGACAGAGTTATTGGTGGGTGGTGTGTGCTCTTTTTCTTCCCTCTGTAACGATGTTGACACGGTGAGAAGTTAATGGTGGTCAAAATCTGCAGAGCTGTAGCCCTCTGTAATGCCCAGCAGGTGTAACCTCATGTTTGCGTGCACACACAAGTAACAAATACAAGCACCTTGTACATCACTCATAAAACTGGATTCTGCTCCAGAACACAGAGGTGAGTGTCTTTCCATCCAGCCAAGCACTTCCATTTCAATTAAATCTTTCTTCAATTCATTAAGTGCATAAGCTGTAGCGAAAAAAAAAAAATGGAAGTAGAATGGGAACCAAGTCTCCCATCAGGTCTTGTGTTAAAAAACCACTTTGGTGTGCAAATTATAACGACTAGTTTCTTAAATTCCGATCACACCAACAAGGAGAAATCTGTGAATTTCCTTCCCAGTGTTAAAGCAGTTTGCATTTTATTCAGATTAGCTGTTTTAAAATTCATCAGATTTAACAAGAGCTTTCGTATTGTTTAGAAAACTGCAGCACTACTGGTGTAACTCTGAGCACATTTGGTCATTTCCCCAATTTTCCTTCCTAAGTGTAAACAGAGCAGAGATGTGTCCTGCCCGTATCAGCAGAGTAGAAAGGCGTTTTGCTCAGATGGTCAAAACCCGGAGTGAGTCTGCGGAGCTGGCAGCTGCCTTGGCCCGTGGCCGAACTGACAGCCGAGCTGGGCTTTGTTCCAGCTCCATCATATCTGACATCGTTTTGCTTTCTTTCCTCCTCTTTCATTGCCTTCTCCCTCCTCCCGCTCGTTCTCCCCCTCCTTCCCCTGAAACCCTGCCCATGCGCCCGGCATCACTCAAGGGGAACATCTCAGCCAGACTAATGCCTTGGCCCCCACCTACTATGCAGGGTGCCTCTAGGCTAAAATGAACACAATCCCTGTCACACAAGCCACATAGGATATACACGCAACACACACACAACTCCCAAGGCAGGCGCTGACTCAACATTTCATATTCAACACATGCCTGATAGTGAGTGAGGTCAAGAAAAGTAACAGGCTGATTTTAGTCTTGTGCGAGAAGAGGGTCTTTTCCTCCTCTTCTTTTACCACCGTCGTCAGATGGGTGCCTAACAGCACTGGGCATGAGCTTAGCTAAGTTGCATTGTGAACTGGGACAGGCTGCAGACAACCACTAATCTGGTCCTCTCAGGGAAGCAGAGGTTTCTCAGTCAGTTCAACGAGCACAAATAACCCGGCAATCAATACCAGAATAACATGCATACTTTCACAACATCCTGAGGGAGCTATTTTGTAATGGCAGATTTGTGTTACTTTTATAGCTCTGATATTGTCATGCCAAGGGTACTTAAAATTTTACATTTTTCAAATGCTACATAAATACCTCCTTATACAATCTACTGGGGATCATCTTAAAATGAACAGTCTTTCTTGCTATGTATAATAATACCAGTGGCTTTGTATTTTAGCTTTTTTTTTTATTAACTGTTATGACTAAAAATTGTAAATTCATAATTTCACTTTGGAAAATAAAAGTAAAGAATCACTTATCTTCAAAAGTAACATGTAACCACAGCTCAGGCAATGTTTTTCTTTTTTGTTTAGTTTGTCTGTTCTTAAATATCACATTACATCACTCTGTCACTGTCACAACAGTGATATCCTTACACACTCTCTGATGCACAATATGCCTTCTCATCTCTTAACTTTAAAGCACCATTTATGTTAACACTGGTTACTTCCATTCATTTATATAGCAACCACAGTATTAAATAAGCTCTGTGTGCTGCATGAGATGGGACAAACCGATATTAAGAACACACAAACCCATTCTCTTGTAATGAATAGGAAACAGAGCAATATCATTGTCAGATGGGTCTCTGGGGCTCTGCTTAGCCTAGTTGTATTAATAGTAGCAATAGTTAGAGCAAATGAGGCTGAACTCCAGCACAGGAACATACTGTGCAGGTCAGCTACATGCCAGCGCGCAGCCAAACTGATGATAACTTTTGCTGCGTACATTATGATGTCTATTGATCCATGATGATAGTAAAAAAATAAAAAAAAAGAAGGAAAGAAGCCACTTTGCTATCTGAAATGACCCCAGTCAGCTGACAACAACAGAATGAATTGTACACCTCCACCACATCAGTTGTAAATTCAACAACCTATAATTGCTTGGACAGTGAGGTTTCAACCTGAAACAGCAAACAGGAGAACGGATAAGCCTTTACAATTTATACAACAGCAGATTAGTTTGATGAAATCTTGAGATTAAATGTCCCTTTTTTTGTTTTGCCGGGAAGACATATAAAAATAAATAAAATTAAAAAAGGCCTTATTTAGATTTGGGGTTATGGAAAATAAGAATAGGCCCTTCTCAATTTTTTCCTTCCATTTTAGAATAAACCAGGAAACTGAAGCAAGCTCCATCACCTTGTATGAACTTGTTTGTATTCTATTTTATCAAAGCTTCATCCTTGCACGAGACCCCCAAACTCTATGAATTACATTATGTGTAGTGATTTTGTTTTCTGCAGCAGGCGTGTTTAGAAATAAACCTAATGTTCTTTCCATTCTCCTGCCACTGTAATTTTACTGCAAGTGTAATAATATCCGAAGGAGCAAAAGAATGAATTAATACTGTTAAAGCTCATTATGTAATGTTTACTTACATAATGAAGAACAAAAAAATTATCTAAATGATAAAATTAAAAAATGTGATTTCATACATATTACGTATTTGTGTTTTTAGGTTAACACAGACGTAACTTCATATTTTTCAAATCATTTTGTGCAGTGGAGACAAATTCATAATATCAAGCACAGGCCAAAATAACTTATCCCCGTACAATGTATATATAGCACTTTTGAATAGAGTGTTGTACCACTACTACTGCTGTTTTCACATGCAGTAAATGATAAAACAACATATCCACACATACACTTGCATTAAATCCCTGAGAGAGATAAATTCAAAAGAGTGGCCTTTGAATGAAGAAGAGTATAAGATGATAGCAGGTTGAAGTAGAAGTGCAATAACTTGAGAGGATGGGGTTTGCCTATATATAAGAACTCAAACAGTGGTGTAATCTGATGTGCGGGCGACATCAGCAGATTAAAACCCTCTGTATCTGCTTAACTGCAACTGGCTTCTTTGTTACATCCCCTGTGGTTTTCTTTCTTACATGTGTGTTTGTGTCATCCACCACTGTAATACATTATCTGTAGTTAGGGTGTTTCTCCCTAGGAATGTTTCTATCTGGTGCATATGCACACCTCAGCATTCAAAAGCGTGACCACGGTTCAAGGATAGCGATTTTTTTTTTTTTTCGGTCAGACCCATATTTTCTCTGTTTCACCCTGAGCTACAGCACCACTAGCAGGGTGTAGCACTGATTCAATCTTGTGTCGATCCTCAGCCCCAGCCTGTCCTCTGAGATAGTGCAAGCCACATCATGGGCCATTTTGGTGGTTGCATTCTGTACATAGCTACTACAGAGCAAGAGGAGTCTTTTTCAGAGGGGCTCACAATGGCTGAGGGAGTAACTGTGCTAGCTTGAAGCTAAGGTAAATGACAAGCATTGACACACTGCTAGTCTAGAGGTTGAAGCAAAAGAAACAGGGAAGGGGGAATGAGAATTTGTGCATGATATTGCTGTTAAGATGGATTTGTGGGGGAAAAAATAACAAGGAAATAGTGAGATAAAAAGGATGTGAGGAGTAAAAATGGATAAGAAGTTATTTTTTCGGGGAAAAAAAAGGTGTTTGAGACAAAAACCTGTGAAAAAATGTGCAAAAAGAAGTGATTCCTCAACCACCCACAGAGTGAAAAGTAATCTCATTCCACATGCATGCAATCAAGGCAGTGCTGCTGAAATTAGCCTGGGTGGCTACGCTACATCTGAGACACACGGCTATTATGATCTCCTTTGATCGTCTTTTCTTCTGTATTCAAAATGACAGGTATCAGACATGGGGTTATTGTGCGGAGATAATGAGCGGTGAATATGTATGAAGCAAAATGTACGCGGCGCTCACGCATCAAAATCAACAGGACGCAACTCTTAACATGTGGCATGTTGGAAGCCGACAAACAAGCGTAAGGAGCATGAAATAGGAAGGAATGCGAGATTTTCGGGCAAAACATGCCACACATGGTTTCACACAAGCAGGTGTAGAGCTGTGATGCGTGATACAATAACACACTGAGACAAGCTTGCACCTCAAAAACCAACTAATTTATTTGGCAAACTTGTTACTGGGAAACAGAGAAGCTCCAGTGACTGCATATATTTGTTGGGGACTGAACTGCTGCAAATCATTACAAGTCACCCTAAAACATATCAAGCCATCTTAAATGGTCCAGCGACCGCCAGAGTCATCTGGTCATCAACTGAGTTGTTCCAATTTGTCACTAAAAGATAAGCGACAGGATGTCTAACCCTTTGAACACTCGGCTCGGTTTTCACTCCTTTACTCTGAGGCTTAAGGCACTACATGTGTTAACTGGGCATGCCATTTTCATCTCAAAAACACTGTCTTTTAGCACATGAGTTCTAGGACTTGTTTTTTTTTTTTTGTTGTTGTTTCCTTTTTGACACGTGACAAATGTATGAACTGATACTGTCCATATTCCATGAACACAAGAACCATGTTAAAGGGATGTAATTATGTGGTTTAAAATGTTATATGTTATTCAGCTCATTTACATTTGTGGGTCATACTGTATGTTTTGAGTTTAAGCACCATATTTCCCATGTTGCGTTATGTCAGTGGTCTCCGACCTGAGGGTAGGGACACTTCCAAAGGGTAACAAGATAATCATCTTGTGAAATTTAACAGGATAAAACCTGACTAAATTTTATGTTTTTGTAAAGTTGTTTCACCTCTGCAAACAGCCAAGAAAAATATTCATATTCTCAGAAGGGAAAATCACTCTTTGGAAAAATGACTCATTGATATGTATCGTGTCAAAAGGAGGTGCATTGCATCATTTTAAAGGGTTGTATTGGTTAAACAAAAGGTGTACTGTGGCAATGACTGTCAGCAAGTTACAGATGTGACTTTTTAAAGTTGCACTAGTTGCTGAACAATGTGTATGATGTACTTGTATTCCCATTTGACACATTTGTGACACAAAAAAATCCAGACCTCCCAGTTAAATGGTGGTCCCCGTGATCTTCACCATGACCCCAGCGCAAAATACCCACCATTGTATGTAACGGGGGCTAGTGTGCAGCTGAGAAACATCTGCAGTGGGCCTATAAAAAATGGCATGACATATTGTTTGATGCTGCTGCCTGCTGTGGAATGACATCGCTCACTCTGCCTCTCCAGTTTCAACCCTTTCCTCAGTCCATCTCGCAGCAGAGAAAGGAGTGTAGTATCACAGTGAAAAAGGATCTCCTTCTAACCCCCCCTCCTCGTACTCCCGCCACCAAATGAGGGGCAGTGATCGTGGAGGCATGGTGTGTGTGTGTGTGTGTGTGTGTCTGCTCATAAGTATTAATGTGTGGCAGATAGGGAGGCAGAGGTGCACCACTAGAATGTGCACCTGCAATTTTCTGCATTTGACACAGCTGGTCTTTTGTAGGGTCTCGAGCATGGGGAGATGTCTGTGAAAGTTACAGCTCCCGCCCTTGACCCTCATCTCCCAAAAAAGACATCTTCATTGTGACGTCTTCATCCTCCATGTCAGTTGAGAATAGCCCGTGTCAAGAATAGGGAAGGGTAACCGATAGATGACCAGGCAGTTTGGCTGAACATAAGCAACACGTACACACATATTGGACCACTTGAGAGCTATCAGATGTAAACAAAGCTTGTAACAAGCTGCATGTCCATATGGGAGAAGAAAAACAAAGACAGCAGAGAATAAAGTAAAAAATAAAATAAAATAAGGAAGAATGGACCATATTGAACATTCCAATTTATTTGTATTTATCATGAATGGGCTTCTGTATTTTTGCTTTAACATCTTGTCAACAAATCCTCCAACCTCAACAACCATATAAGTCATTCCCTATCCTCCTATAGGACCCGTGGGAGGGTAGCGGCAGCAGGTGTACAGGACCTTTGTTGTCATAGTTACAATAATAAACATGGTGACATCATAATTACTACAGCCGCAGGAGGTCGCCCAACAGTGAACTAACTATGTGGTTTGTAATAAGCTGCCTGCACAGACGACCTGTGAGGTCGTTTTTAATGGGAGGACATTCTCAAAGATGTTGATGGAACATTGCAGACAGTACAACCTTGCAGAGTTATACTCAAATAAAATATTAGGAACGATTGGAGGAGCACATCTGGAATCAGACAAAGCTTGGAAACTGCCTTCACAGGACCGAATATTACATATAATAAACAGAGAGGGCCGAGGTCTGAAGAGGCTGACATTTGTGTTTGCTGTGTGTTGTTGAGGATACAGAAATGCAGGGCTATAACTCCTGCACTTAACATCCATCACAGTTTATAGACCGACTTCTTGGTTCAGCTTTGATCTTCCATGTACAGTTTTCTCATGCAATTAAGGATTATTAGCAACATTTGGATGCACTTACTTTCAGTTTTATGTCTAAATAAAGTACTTTTGATAACCATGTATGTTTAGAATCAACAGTATCTAATGTTTCACTGCTTGTGGTTTCTTGCCATGTCAAGTTGCTTGCTTGTTGTTTCCCAGATCACAGCAGCTACTTAGGCAGCTACACTGATATCATGAACAATAAAACTACAAAAATATGACCCAAGTTGAAATAAACCAGAATGATCCTTTAAGCAGAGGGTCATGGGCTATGTTAGGGAGTATATTTGGTCAGGGTATCAGTGATCCATGGCCTAAAACTGACGACTCCTCCCGTGGCTGACAGCTGTGGTGGCCAAGCTGTGACCTCCAGAGCCTTGATACTGTGCATCTGCAGAGGATGTAGTGGGGTGGGGTGGGGTGGGGGATGCAGTGAGGAAGATTTGTGTTCTTGTGTGTGGAAGGGCTTGAGAGACTGAAGATAAAGGGAGGGTGTGTGTGTGTGTGTATGTGTGTGTACTACATGCAGTACATAAAATACATAGACTACAGTGTATTTTCCATCCTGTGCAAAGCACTGGAACTGTAAAATACTTGACCCTGGCATCCTTCCAAACAAGGAGGCCACGCTGAAGAGCTACCATTACTCTTGCGCTATCCATTCCCCTCTCTCCTTCCTTTTATTTTAATGAGAGCACAATTAATAAGGAAATGGAACGGCTTCCCAAAGGAGACTGGTTCCTCCACAATGGAAGCTTTCTTTTGTCAATGGCTGTATTGAATTCCCCTACAAGACCAGTGGGCCATACTGAAGGCCATCTCCAGTATCGCCCCACCTCCCCCACGCCACCACCTCTCTATTGCTTGCTCCCTCTTCCTCTTATCCTCAAGGTCTTTAGGGCTAATCTGTGCCACAGTATCACTTGATCCCCCCCTGCACCCCTACCCTGCTTTGTTCAAAATGCAGACTTTACAATACTTCATATTGATTCGCTGAGGCGAAATCACCAGTTACTGTGCATGCTTGGTTTATTCAGTGACAGAGCTGAGGGAACAGAGAGCACAGTCACACAACGTCTTGTCCACAGTTGGCCTGCTGTATCTGTGGTGAACTTTAGTTTGAGGCAACAGTTTCTAATCTTTAGCATTCTGTGTTTGTGTATGGATACATTGAAATTCACCCTGACAGCTCAAGTGCTTCATAAAAAAAAGAGATCAAAAGGAACAATTATTAATCCTTTATTCCTTCTGTTTTTTAGTTTTTCCCTTTGGTTGGTCAAGTAAAGGTGGTATCACTTCACCCTGTCCTGTTAGCCTTACTAGGGAAGGCACCTGTATTTTCCTCTGAAGTGCTCTAATGCCCCCAGTTGCTCCCACAACACAACGGAGACAACAGCACATGCACCAAACAATACAGGACTATAATCAAGATTTCCTGACAACGTGCTAGTGAAAGCAGAGAGCCAGTTGTTTAGATGCTCTTGTACTGTTAAATAAAAAATTCAAAAGAATACGGTCTTCGTTTGCAAGAATGCTTTCTTGTTCTGGTGACAGGGTGCCATTATGTTGACTTTTTAATCAACAGAAAGTGGCAGTGTATCTGAGCTGGGAGAACTGGAAACAGCACTTCACTGTTTGCCTAGATGTGCCCATTAAGCAACATGTTACATAAGCTGGAGCAGGCATTCACAGGCTCTCAGAGAGCTTCCACTGATATAAGATCTGCATGTCTCAGTGTCACCGCACAATGCCAAATACACTACAACCTGATCAATAGTCTGGCTAAAGTGAAAGACACAGGCACAGATAGAGCTAGCTACAGTAGATATATATAGCTATAGCTATATAGATGCAGTTAGATAGATAGACTTTACATTGTATCACCTGTGTTTAGTCCTTTAAAATATGCTGGAACCGAGGTCAATAAGTAGTAGGAGTAGTCAAAAGTCTAAAATTCATGCATATTACAGAATAGCCAATTTACTATTGTTTTCATGGCTGAAGAAAAAAATTTCAGGGGAATTTCTGATTCAGCATTTGAAACAAAAATTGAGGGAATAATTTATTTTAGTTTTAAATATTAAAATTACAAATATGAAATCCTAATCTTTCCTGAATCAAACTGTAGAAAATGTTGAATAGATATTGCAGTATGTCATTGCTAATTTATCTGTGACCTTGGACTGTGTAGAAGCACATATTGAAATATCTGCATGATATACATACATCTCATAGACAGAAAGCCCCCCCCCACCCGCCCACACATAAATACAATCTAAATATCAATGCATGTTATTCACAACATGTTTAGAATCTAGAGAATCTAAGAGAATCTAATCAGAATAATTAGCTAAATGCATATAGCATGGCCTCGAGGCAGGTATTATAGTCATGTGCGGCTGCAGTAGAAATTCATTATGTGGGCGGGGGCTTCATCTACAGCTTCACTCACACCACGATCGTACCCTCACCCACGGTTATAAAGCTGATAGATTTGCATATATAGCATTGCAGTGTCTAACTCTGTGACATATAATCACCCGCCTCATCCCTCACAGTCTTACTGTGTCATCAGAATTCGAATATGTCACATATGCAAACAGTCACACGTATGTGGACATGTTGGCTTTAGTTTTACGCGCAAGGGATAAAAAGCATATGTCGCTCGTATAGATTTCACAGTGTGGCTCGGGAAGGAAAAAAGTAATTAATTTCACAAATTGACTAAAGCATAGGTCTCTGCACTGTCTCTCTGCGTGGTTTCTGTTTGCCCTTCCTGCTCCTCACATTCCACCCACACCCCAGAATTACTGCCTGACCCCTGCCGCTGTGCGGCGCGGGAACGCCTGTGGTATTGAACGCCCACCATTTTTGCCCTGTGAGCTGGTCCACAGGGTTACTTAACAATTCTCTTTCTAGGCTCCAGACACCACAAACGCCTAAGTGCCCAACACGCACGCACGCATTATGCAGCCTAATGTAAACTAACATCCACTGCCACTTGACCTTGCTGTCAATATCTGTCCTCATTAAACACCGTTCAGCCAGCTGCAAGTCCACTTTAAATGGCATCATTCAGCGCTTACCAAATTATGCCTGTGCAACCGAGCTGAGTGGATGGGGAGTCTAATTCATTTATTTGGAAGATATACGCAGGTCCCAGTACAGACACCTATAAAACATGCAGAGGTATTTAACCCCACCCTGCCATTCATAATGTTGCTGTCATTCATTCCTCTTGGGTTGCAAGTTCTGACAGCAATTTGGCAATGTCAAGTAGTAACTACGGATGCCATGGGCAGCAAAGGCCATTTTTTTATTCCCCATATCAAGCAGGTATTGATTTTTCACTCATTATGGAAGAACATAAAAAGAGAAGGGGATTTTCTGAGCTGCACGCCAAATGCCACACAAAATGTTTCTGGGGGATAACGTGGAAAGCAAGAAGTGAAACTGAATACAAAGAAACCCAGTTTGTTTACTCTGAATTCAAATCTAGCAATTCTATTCAAATAAGGCCACATGTCCTGACAAAGTGAGACCTACTAAAACTGCTATACAAAACGCAAAAAAAAAATCAGCATTCAGAAAGGAGCTATGGAATAAGCTGGCATCCAAATGACAGCTGTGGAGGCCACCCTTGGGGTAGGGTACAAAAATGAAGTAATTTTTTTCCATAACTGCACCACTATTATCTATTTTCAGGAAGCCTAGTGTGGCTTATGGGAAAAGCATAATCCATTCCTAGGAAAAAAAAAATAGAAGCAAATAAAAAAAATCTGTTAAAGCATTAAACCAGAGGTATTTTTAAGAATAGCACCAAAACCATTTCTAAAGCAATCAAACTTTTATGTGAAAGTCAAGTAACAAAATTATTTAAATTATACCTTTTTCTGGCAATAAATTGCTCCATCATTAGATTCACATCTGAGGACTGAAAGTCAGAGCTCTCCTCCAGTGCTCAAAAGCGACACTTCTTCGGTCATTTTTAAAAATCTATCTTTGTTGTCTTATCATCCCTACACTTCAGACTACACTGACTTATGTTCAGCATCGCATCTGGTGCTCTATTTTCACACCAACACGGGTAGAATGTGGTGACCATGCACCAGGGATGCACTAATGTCAGCGGGCATGAGATGATGTTTTCCTGCCTGTGCCTGTTTAGTACTTCTATGGCCTTGACATTTATTGCACCAGCATGTGCAACACATTCCACATTTCAAGCTCCAGTTTGAGGGATCTTGTACGCATTTTCAAGCCCATAATCATATGCACACGCCTCATCCAGTGTGAATGAGGCATGCCATGAGGCTGGAAATAAAGAGTTTTAAGCCATGCTAGCGGTGTCAGTTGGTCCACCACTTGGGTCCAAACTGAAATCTCCAAACAATTACTGAATGGATTGCCATGAGATCTGATACAGACATTCATGGTCCCCAGAGGATGAATACTAAAGACTTTAGTGATCCACTGTCTTTTCCTCTTGTGGCATCAAAAGGTCTAATTTGCAATTTGTCCAATGCTTTGGCTCATGACTCAATAATCACAACTAATGACATTCTGTATGTCTTGTTTTGTTCTAATTTGCAAATGTAAGAATGTTAACACGCTCTTGTGCTAATCACAAAATAGGCTTGTTATGTGATTGTGCTTAAAATTTGAGCTGCCTAACAATAGGAACCATTATTTGACTGATTTGGGACTAAGCGACTTGCTCAACTGCATTTCACCATTAGTTATTGTTTGGGAATCAGTTCAGCATAGCACCACACAAAGCTTTCCCAGTTTTTTTTTTTTTTGGTCCCACTTCTGTAACTTTAACCCTTCCACCACCCACTCATATTACACCTAGCAATATATAAGGCTTGTTGAGAATCTAGCTGTACAAAGCTGACAGTCATTGAACTATTCCTATGAAGTGTAACTGTAATCATCTCTTTACTTCACCTTAATAGAACACATGAACTGTTCAAAGTTACTGGCATAATTTAATGTCGCATCACAATGCATATAGAAATTCATTCTTCATTGAAATACAGTATCTGTCTGCTGCAAATGACTGATTGACATCCTCCCACTCCAAAGCCCACTTATTTTCAGTGCTTCAAGAGGCATCTCACAGTCACAACAAAACAGTACATGCCTCAGTGGGCTCTACAAAGAACTTTCTCCCGCTTTGAAATATGAGCTCAAATAAATCATTTGTTTAATTAATTAAGCAAATTAGGCAAATCCAGGGATGCCTTGGCGGATGGAGTCGGTGCCCTGGCACAAGGAGATTAATTAAGTGGATCAGCTACGGGAACAATGAGACTGACGTTAGAGTTTAATGCTCTTGTTTGGTTTGAGACAGCTAACCTTAGCATACTGGTGCTGATACCCCAACGTGGGCAACAGAGGATTGTTTGTAAGGTGCAATGTTGGCTCAGATTCAACTTTGCGCAAGCTGTGCAGGAGAGTACGGGGATATATGAACTACAGAAAGGGAAAGACAAAGCAGCATGGATGGTTTTTGTTCTTCCTTCTTGCCATTTACCTGACGTTGTTCTGAGAGCTGCGAAAACCCACAAACACACACATATGTTGAACAGATGCGTTTGGCACACATCTGCCTCACTGTCTCATCCATCCCTCATTACGTACCTACCCCCCTGGCAGGACAGTATCTGCTTCCAGGCTTGATGTATGCACTAGTATCTGACCATGAAAAATATGCGTCAGACTTCACGCTTTCGTCCCTTGGATCGGTCCACGAGCCATCATCCATTATAGCGGCTATGTCTCAGATTCCATGGGGTGGTATTAAGTGGAATGAATATAAAATCCTTCCTGGAGCATTTTACATGCACAGAAACGCATGATTAATGTGCTGCTCAGGCATGGCCAGAATGTTTGGGGCATTGCTTTTCCATTGTTATTCACTGTTACCAAAACAATGACAAGGATGCGTTTTACTTATTTTTCGACCCAGTGACAGCATCTGTGATGGAACTTTTTATTAATCTTGCAAGACTTCGGTGCCACGCTTACACATATGTACACACAGACGCACTTATGCGCACGCACACGCATGCACAAATCGCATGCAAGCCCATAAACAAGCACACAAACAAACAAAAGACACTTAACTCCACCCACACACAGCAACACATCCCCACTGTTCCTTAAGCTTCATTCTATCCTTTACTTTATTTTTTTAAATCTCACTGCTGTGATGCTTGTCCAGAAATTTCCTCATTTTCATCAGACCAGTGTAAAGTGTCAGACAGCTGGGTACACACTGACATACAAATAAAGACAAGAAAGGGCAGGACAACCTATGGCTTCTTATCTAACATGGTATGTGCATTTGTATGCATTTTTCCGGCACATACTGTGTGTTCTGATTAGTACATGTGAAACTTGCCATGTGTGTCAACAGAAACAGTGCTAGTCCCTGTGTTTGACTCCAGTCATCCGTGCACATGTGTGTGCATGCCTGTGCCTGACTGTATATAGACAAAAGGGACTACAGATCCCAAAGTAGGCCAGCATCCCCTGGAGTACGCATTCCCAACACTCTCAGGGAGAAACACGCACATTGTGACATTGTGGTGAATATTCCCAGTTAAGCTTCCCCCAGCTGCAGAGCAATTCACTGGCAACATCTGGCCGTGTCTGCTTATAGCATCAGGGTTGGGTTGGGTGTTTTGGGTGATTGCTGTTTCTTAATAAAACTGCCAAATTATTTACATGCGATGTCAGCTGCTTAATCTGGTGTTCAAACAGGCCTGAAATGCTTAAACATGATTCCTTCAGGGCATTAGTTACAGCAAGAAAAACCATAACAAGTAGATGGTTTGTCAGTTCGATGTCACCTATTCCTTTGGGATCAATGAGTGATTGATTATTGGGGTAGGAGTAACAAAGTAAAATGATTGATTCAAAGGGCCGTGCAGGTGTTTTTGCACGTTTCAGCCCATTTCTGACAAATCATGCATGCACTGCTCATGACCATTTTCCAAATGGTTCAAACAGCTTTTAGGATTGATGAATATGTTTTTTCCCTACCCTTTCATACCATACTGACATTAATTAAAATCAATGACAGTCTGCAATGTAGGAAAATGCAGTCACCAATCCAGAAAACTAAGGCATGTCTGGAAAAAGTAATACAGCACTACTGTGAATATTACATCTGTGGTAAATGGGCCATAACATGCAAAAACACAACTCTGTTCCTTTAAATAAACTGACTGTCACAGGGCGTCTACGCTGGACACGTCTTTCAGGCACATTTCTCAGACGCCCATCTTCTTAAACCACTCATCCATCTCCCCATGACACTTTCTAATTGGCTGAGGCTGGTTGTCCTATAGCTACCGTTTGTCCAACCAACAAAGCATCGATATGCATCTCTAATCCCGCCCGTACAGGTTTGCAGACACAGATTTCTAGTTAGAAGACTGTGTACACTTTAAACATGAATGATGTCCCAGTGAGGGCCAAAAATGCAGACAGACAGGATTCATGGGTAGGCTGGAGAGATGATTACATGCTGTGTGACTGGCACATCTGTTGTAGACAGCACTTAGAGTCAATGCTAATCGAATACAAGGTCAGAGGCGAAAACAATGAGGACTAACACTGACCACATAGGCTATGTTGTGCATGGATATGCTTTGCCCGTGAGTCACTCTTAACAGTGTATGGCTTGTATCTGTTACATGTGCCTTGAAATTGATGTACAGCAAATAACAGGATATACAGTTGTATGTTACTATTTCTGAATAAATGAATTAGGATGATAGATGGTTATACAATACTGAAAGTTAAGGGACTGTCTTGAGATGACAAGACGCACGCCAGAAATAAAAATGTTAAAAACTATACGTAATACTAATTATACAACACTCAAGATGGTGATTTTGAGTGGAAAACTGAATGTATGTATTATGTATGTATGCACCCTCTATGCTTGCTATCTGATCTAGTTATTTAGATAGATCATCATATTACGTTTTGCCGATAGCATTTTGGGGAGCAGTGGCATAATATCATGCACATCATTTAAAAAATAAATAAATCTGCCTACAGAAATATTAAAACAAATTGCTACACCGCTTCTGACCTATTAGGTGCAGAAAATGATTGAGTTTAAATTCTTTATTTTGCAATTGACGCTTTGACCAAATAAGCACACAACACAAAGGACAGCAAAATGAATTTTTATATATCAGTTAGCTGATTAGGGTTAAACCAGCGGCCTTACAATGCCTCAACCTCTAGTCAACATAGCTCTATAGATTAAGATGGCGTCCGTTGATCGCTTATTGAGCATTAACGCAAAACTAATAATGCCCAAGAAGTGTGTTTTCATAAGCAATGGATGGTGAACCCACAACAAACGGTACAGATATCGCAGCACAAAACAATTCAATATTTCAACCCATTAATGGTTTTAGCCATATCAATTAACATTTTATGGGCCATTGCCCCAGTCCCAACACTTTACATCAAACCTCTAGTTGATTGCAGACCAACCACCCATCCACACACACACACATTTCCACACATAAACCACAAACCATCCACCACCAATACCACTGACTTCTTTTTAATCTGAATTCTAAATGACTTCTACTTTAGGTTGCTCTGGAAACAATTCACAAGACCAAAAGAAAACGCCACAAAACTACAGCGTTTCCGCTTACCAAGACGTAAGAAAAGACAGACCTTGCAAATAATCTTTAGATCCTAATGCGGAATGATAAAATAAGTCTTTTTTTTTTTTTTGCTCTTTCTTGCAACTCTCACTTCATCCTAAACATACACCCCAAAGCCAAAGCAGTGTTAATGATTCTTTGAAAGAATTTCAGTTCATTTCTATTGCCAGAGATGAAGAAATGGAGGCAGGAGAAAGAGGGACAGATCTAAAATAGGTGGAAAATCAGAGAAAGAGACAGACAGAGACAAGAAAGTGCAGGAAAAAGTTTTCCAGGCAGTTTAGGGAGAAAAACTACAATTAGTGAGTGGAGCTAGATAGACGCGAAAACGAGACAGACATAAAGTCAGAGGCTTTAATCGAGTTGGTTGACAGAATCTGGCACTTAAATAGATTGATAAAATTTGATACGGCTTCAACCATGCCAGGGACAAAATGCAGGGGGTACGCTTGTCTCACATCACGCCCACATGGACACAAACACAGGCAACACACACTCACTCTTCGAAGCACTCCACCCAGAGCGGTTGGTGCGAAAGAGGCTGGCGAGGACTAGCAGGCGTGGCGTCCACATGGCCTCCTCCTCCTCTTACCCCCCGCTGAAGTTCCCAGTTGAGTTCAGTGCTCAGTCTTTTGCAAATGCCCAACTTGGGTGCTTCTTTATATGCCGGGTTCCTCCATCACACTGGGCCTTCCCACAAGACCATGTCCTGTTGTTTGGTGTCAGATGCCTCTAAAAATCTGTCATAAAAAAGAAAGAAAACATACATGTTAGTTTAACAGAGGAGGACAGGATCTCCGGAAACTTCTGGTGATTCATCCCCACACAGCAACAACAAGAGTCTGTGTCTTTTCCGCAAGAAACACAACATGGACGACCATGGCTTATCATCCCACGCATAGTCCTATGGCATTGTAGGTTCTAAGTTGTCATGACACGGGTGTGTTGTTGTTCAATCTCCAGTCAGCTGAGCTCATACCGGTGTGATCAACCAAACACCGACTGTGCGGTAACCACAAAATGTATTTTTGATATTTGTTGTTGTTTTGCTCATCGGGCGTTAACTCCCACACCTTACCAACAAATCACTCCCACAGAGAGACAAGGAGGAGCGATGTACGCACAGCTTTGGGCTTTCACAGACTACTGTGTGTGGAGATAGGCAGTGTACGTCTTTGTGTGCGCATGTGCTCCAGACCTTGTGTGCTTTCTTATGGTGGGGCCTGATGGTAATTGGACATAAGAAGCGCTGCAGTGTTTCTTCCTGTAAGTATGTGCCATAATCACAGTTTGAGTTTTACACCTGTTAATGCATTTGCACAGCCTAAGAAGCAACCACATTGCGCCATGTGGCTTTCTCCAAAATTTAGCCAAACAAAATACAATTAGATATACTCAGAGGAGGGTGGAATGAGCCGAGCAGTCCCTGACCTCCTCTAAGCCTGAGAGCGCCTCTGTCCTCGCTGAACTCAGATGCTGAATGAAGTCATCACTGTTGCTGCTAGTTAACATAAAATGAGCTGCAAACACTGATGTGATTTTATATGGTGTTGGCTTGTGACTAAGCCGTGAATTTAACACTCTAGGATATGTCGACACTCAAAAATGGCGCGTGAAAATTTTGCAACTCAACATCCCATAAGGAGGGATAAAATATTTGATATATATTTATTCTGATGAGATTCTCAAGATTATTTCATCAAACCTATATCATGATATTAAGGTTAAGTCAGTTTTAATGATTAGGCCATTCAAACCTTCTAACATCCATAATCTGCCATGCTCTGCTGCAAATGATACAGCTAAAGAGTGCACACAATGCCATCTACAGGCATTATCCTTGCACATTAGGTAGTCCATACCGCATTTAATATTGTAGGAGTTAATTCCATTGTGGATGCTAGAAAACCTGGCTACAAAAGGTCGTAAAACGTGAGCACGGCATCAAAGGACGGCACTTAGAAGCTGGACTGACTTACACTGACACAACAAGTCTAAAAAAAAAAAGAAGAACATCTCTATGCTTTAATCAGACTTCAAACATCCATCCAGTCTGTTATTCTTTCCCAGCTATGCATGCGCTTTGGGAGCACTTGGAATTTCCTATTTATAATCTAGCTCTTAATCCCTATTCAAAAACTTAGATTAGAGTAATCAGATTTTTTGAGCAGATATTAATGTCAAGAGAAGGCCAGCAAGACTATCATGAGCTCGGCATGAACACACCATTTGGGCAATATTAAGAGGTTAAAAGTCAGGAGCGCCATCAGCAAAGTCCATGACTGAAAAAAATGGAGCCTGACAACTCATCTGAAACTTACATCTCCTGTATTGGTTGACTTCATTCCTTATGATATATATATATATATATATATATATATATATATATATATATATCATGTTGGGACTTTCTTTTCAGGACATTAAGGACATTAAAATAGCAATGTGAAAAGAGTGCATTTGATCAAAGACACATCCTTGTGAGTAAATGAGCTTTTAATAAAACGCCTGACAGCTGCTGGAGAGCTAAATTAAATATGACATCAAATCAGATACTGTGACTCTTTGACAAAAAAAAAGTATTATTCCTGATATAATCACACGGAATGCACTGCCTAAGCGTAAATTAGACCTGAAGTTTATACTGTAGGACAATTTCTAAATTGGTAGCAGGGCTAATAGACTGCAAGGAGGTACACTAACAAAACATACTGAGAATATATATCAAACAAGACAAGCCACATTGATTTCATGGTATGATTGTTGGTGCATATGGCTTTATTTAAAAGCCACCAAACAGCGGCAGGAGACTGAGGCTGCCCAGTATGAAGACAGTAAGAATTTGTAGCTCCCATGTGCATGTACAGTAGATGCATGTGTGTGTCTTAAGTGCCATATCTCACAGCACAAGAGATAAAGTAGCAACTACTTGCACAGGTGTTACTTAGAAATTATCACATAAAATGAAAACACTCATCACAGTTGTTAATTTGCTCTCAAAAACCGTGGTGGGCTTTTAGGTACAGGAACTGCTATCAACCAGTAAAAGAATACATCATAAATACATATTTATGAGAAGGGCTGGACCCAGTTCAATCAAAAAAAAAAAAAAGAGGAGTAAAAAAAAGAAGGAAAAAAAAAAGGGGGGAAAAAAACAAGACAGAGCTGCAGTCCGCACTGCCAACTGCCTTGTATTCCAGAAGGAGCCTTAAGATACACAGGTGCTGACGCTTCAAGGGTACTTGTTCTGAGGGGATTTAGGATAACTCCTTAGATAAGCTGGCCAACATTTAGTGGCCTAGCAGCGGCAGCAGCGCCTCTGTTCCCCAGCCACATCAAGGAGATTTCTTCATCACTACTTCGCCATTTCCAGAGCAACTTTTTCTAACTGGTGATGTTTTTGTTTTTGTTATTTTAGTAATCATACGGTGCTAACGGGCCTAGATGAAACCTGACAGTTTTAATTAATTGATTTTCTATCTAGGGGCAAAGCCAAAACGGAGCCTGTGATATAGACAGTAAGAGCAGGGCTGATGAGGAGGAAATATGTTGTCTTAGAAGCAATCATGTGACTGGGAGAAAAGACAATGGGAGGCAAAGAGCGTTAAGGAAATGGAAACCTATTAGCTTGATTTAAGTTGGATCCAAATTACAAGCTGCATTTGGGGGCTTATGAGTAACTCAGAATAAAATGCTAAAGGAAAACACAGGATTTTTTTCTTACATGTGGTACACATTCATTATTCATCTGTGGCAATACTGACAATAAGAAAACATCTTGTTATAGGTGTTACAGGTGTTCACGTATTAAAATAAGATTTCAGTGTCAACAGCTACTAAAGAAGATATTTGGCTTTGCTTATTCACTGCTAAACACCTTCCTGCTATTTGACACTTTAATAACACTACTAGTCAAATAGCATGACAGTCAAATGTGTTATGACATGACAAAACTGCATGTGACTATGCATTATCAATGGCTGGCTGGCCACTTAACCTGGGCAATGGAAAAAAGCATAGTTTATTACACAAAAATCATAATACAATATATTCAGTGATCTGTGAATTTGGTTTGCATTACCTGTGTTGTGACTTATTCGCTTTCTTTTTAATTCAGTGTTCTATATAAATATGGTCAGCCTTTTGACGTCTCATGACAGCATTAACTAACAAAGAGCTCGCCAGATGTAAAATACAGTACACCAAACAATTTACATATGCGCTTCATGTACTGTATTTAAATACAACTTCTAGTTTACGGTCTGTCCTCTAGTGATTTCTAAACATCTTAATTCTAGCTGGGAGAAGAGCAGGCCAGTCCTTCTGAAAAAACGTATTTTGTTTCAACACAGTCTCACACATAATGCATGAACCTGAATGCTTTTCTTTTGGGAATATCATGTTAGTGTGTTATAATATACAATAGATTTTAAGTGCAGTTTGGGTACTGTTGTTGCTGGGGTGGATGATATGGATTAAATATTTTACTGTAATGCCTGTCATCTAAATCAAACAGCCACATTTTCATGGTTGCCACTTGACAAATGAAAGTATGATGCCAAAATCCTATTAGTCAATATTGCCTTGAAATGACCACTTTATTTTTAAATTGTTAAGTCCTAAACACGGAGGAATAAAATCATTAGATCAGACAAATGGATCACCAGATTTTTTTTTCTCACTTGCCTCTCAGGGCTTCCGCAATCAATCGTAATAGATAATTGTTTTAGCTCAGCGCTGATATGAAGTTTCATTCCAAGCATATGCGCATGGACATGTCTGGACATACTTTTACTTTGAGATGTGGTCTTACACATTTCATTTGGGTCTTAATGATGGATGTGGATCTCGTGTTGTAAGCTCTCATCTCTGTCGTGCTAATATGAATGGTGAGATAGCATCCTTTGCTAGTGCACATCGCCACCTGAGGGCATTTCTCCATCTGTCACTTCCTGACCAGAGCTAGGTGGTTCTCATTAATCCAGAGGTGTTACACTCTGCAACAAAGTGAAACAGTCCTCACTTATCTGATGGGGAATACACACACTAAGTATGGTCAATGTTACTAGTCCATATAGCATAGCCCTCATAACACTATGTAATGAGGTGGGATTGTGTTGCCCAGGTTAATGCCATGTCTCAGATTTTCTTTGTTTCATGTGTCAGATGTATCACACCCGTGAGGAGGCCTGGTAATTTTATAAGGACAGAGAAAGTGTGCTCATGCCGTGAAGTGTCTCATATAAATGAATATTAATCAGCACACTGTCTGCGCCACAGTTTGATTGAAAACTCTTTCGTAAATCTGGAGATGACTGGTGGTCAAAACAGAGATGATCCTTTCCTTCCAAGTTAAAGATTATTTTTCCACTTAGTCGAGCTTCTGACCTTGCTAATGGTTTAAATTGGCCAGTCAATTGTAATACTAAACACATCTGAAATGTCAAATCATGCTTTCTAATGTAGTTGAAAGTGCAATACGAAGGTAGTGAGTGCTCTTTTGGGCACTGTGCATCCTGGAGCTTGACAACATGAGCAAACTTCTATATACAATTGGTTTTACAGGGACCTCAACACAGCTAGCCAGTGACAGGCAGATAATAGTGCTAACTTTGGCCTGCACACAGTCTCTGAATAGTTCTATATGATAGGCTTGTTGGGTGTGATGATGGCTTAGGTTAAATAATGGGACTGTCCCTCCTCCCTTCCACGCGCACACAAGGCATTGCAACCTCCTGACACACAAAACACTTCCAAACTACAAGACAATGGAACACAATATTGAAACTGACTTGTACACTGGCCAAAAAACATAGCTGCAAAACAAATAAAACAAATTGCCATCACAAATATTTATAGTACAGAGGCATACAATAGGGAAGGTTTATTCCCATGAGAAGAAATAAGCACACATGGGCCTGGCGAGCGTTCAGTTGGGTGAATAAATGCAGATAGATGCATCATTTGGGGCAGGGCAAATCTGCGACAGTTCCATTATATTACAAAGCTCAGACACTATCCATTTCCATATCTTCCTTCTTTCCCATCTCTTATTCTCTTAAGCGTATCTTGCCTAATGCAGCGCAAATGGGCCTCAGACAAGGCAGAAGAGAGGAAGAGGTAATAGGCAGGACAGGAAGAGGATGGACTATCTGAGAACTGAGAGGAAGTTAATATATGAGACCGGGGACGGAGAGATAAGAGGGTGGGAGGACGGAAGGAGAAATCAGCAAAGACAAATGGGAGATGGACATTGATTCATTGGAAAAAAATGGCTTGCAGAGTTGGAGTGTGATAGCTGATATTTGAAGGTCATGGTTGTACAGAGCAAACTCAGCATTACAGCCCTCACTTAGTATGCTGTTCCATAAAAACCATTGGGCAGGTTACCGCAGCACCTGTTGGCCAAGTAATCACCTTCCAGGAGCAATTGTCTGTGCCCCTACGGCACTGCAAGTCACTCGTGTGACTTGATTTTGCAGTTTGTGAGCTAAAGGCATTACATGACCTGGAGACCAGTCTGCATCGTGCTGGCTGCAAGAATACTCATAATCTGTGCTTATGAAAAAACAGACAGGGTACAAGCCTGACTACAAAGTGAATTCCATACTGTATGGTTCTTTTGCAGACAGCAGCATCAACACATTGCTTATGTATTATGATGACAGTTTTAGGATATAGATTGATAGTATTGGCGGGATTATAGATATGATAGATATGTGGTGAAAATCATGGCCTCGTCTATAGTGCCACAGTCTTATCAAAATTTTAGCCATTGAATGATGGATTGCATGAAATTTGTTGCCTACAGGATGCACCCTGACAACTTAAAATGATCTGACTTTTCCTTCCGTGCCCCATGTTGTGAGCCAACTGCTGAATGTGTCTCATCCTTCGTACTTGGTTCTCAATGATATTTGAGGCTAGGAGCTTGACTGTAAAACTCCACGTTGATCTATCTAAATCAACATTTAGTTGGTATGCTGACTGGCTAACAAGGTAGGTATGACCTTCCATCAATACAACCCACTTTGCTGTTTAAAATGGACAACATATGGGTGGAGACGATTTACGACCACACACTCTTTTAACAAGTGGCTGAGGGCTACAAAGCTCTAAAGCACAATAGGCCACACCCTTGCAGGTCAAACAAAGCCAAACAGCTTTTCTAATTACTGCTGTCATTTTCCCAGCTGGCCTGAACCGGTTGACCCACGTTTGGAGGCATCTGCTCACAAAAACACCTCCATTTATTTTCTTTTTATTTGTATTTAGCGTTTGAGTCTGTTGCATTGTATTCCTTCTTTGCATTTGTTTCCCAATAGACACTTCATTCCTATGAATTTGAGAAGGGAAAACAATCACACACACACACACACACACACACACACACACACACACACACACACACACACACACACACACACACACACAATTTCAGCTCAGACTCTGAATCAGAAGTGCAACAAATTCCAATATCATGCTAGTCTGATGGCTCATGCATTCAATATCATTATCTGATGCTGAGCCAAGTACTGAAATAATAAATCAAAACACATAGCACATCCTGGCTAGGCAAATGTGATGCACATTTCAACATGCATTCCTGCATCACACACCACATGCACTCAATACAGACTTGATTACAATATTAGTCTGCTCATCTGGTACCATATGGTAGTTTTTTGACCACAAATTGCTATGGTGTGTCTGGGTAGTGTAATGATTGTAACATGATGTTAGTGATGGCAGAGCATGTTGTAAATGGTCTGGAAATGGGAGGTATGACTGTGTCTGGCAACCACAGTGGTCCGACCACAGGGAATTCAAATGGGTTCACCTGGACTCCTCACAGCTCAATTAGAGGCAGAGGTGAAAAAGAAAGAAACAGAGGAGCAGGTGTGTCTATGAACACATGTCCATCCATCCACTAAATGTTCAATTCATACATCTAAATCACAGACTGGAAAGATGTGGTGAACATTAGCAAAAGCCAGTGACAGGAAAAGCAAGGAGAGAGTGGGGCTCTGTCCTGTGGCGATTTAAATCACTGGCCACACTGCATCATTCTTTACTCACCAGGACATTTTACGCATTTACTGTGGATAATATTTGCATGTGACACTATTTTTCATTCTCATTCCCTTGGTGGTATAACAAGTTACTCTTGATGAGATCATTTAACCCATAGATGACAACATTTTTAAATATATTTCCAAACACTATCTTAGTGGCGAGAATTGCTCCCAGTGGCTTATGGTGAAAGTATTATTTGTGAGCTGATGGGTAAAAGAGATTCACTGCTGCACTGACGCTTCAAGGCTCCTTTATTGAGACTTAACAGTTGACATTTCAGTCACAACATCTTTGTTCATTTCTCTGCCTGTTGTTGTGTGAAATGTCATAATTCTCATAGCGTTCGAATGTGCAAATATCAATATGAAAGTGTGAACAAATAATCATTTTGACAATATATTGTGGTGTTCTTTGTTGCAAGACATTGTTGATTCACTGGCACCAATCCTGAGATCCCTTCTTTGGGATGTTTCTCTTTGTGTCTAGTTTTTTAACATTGTTGTCTACTGAAAAGGAAAGAACTTTAAAATAAACAAATATTACAATTTGTGAATAATTCTAGCTTCTTTGGAAATATGCGAATATTGCCTTGATGCGTGGGACAATACAGCATTGTTTAGTTGTCGTCTTTATTTTAAATATATTATGAGGAAATGAGTCTTGTATTGCGAGTTAACTGCTTTGTTCCACCTGTAAACAAGGCTAGAAACGTTAATAATCTCATATCAGTGTCCTACAACTCACAAAGATTACTCATTCAGAGTTGGACTACATTAATAACATGACTGAAGTGAGGGTGAAAACTCACTTCAAACAGTCTATATAAACATTAAAAGAGATGAAAATGTAGGGAAAAAAACAGCAAACTTCAACCACTGGAGCCTGTTTTCCTGATCCTTGATTGTCCATTCCTTGGCAAAGTCAGGCGTTCTTACAGCTTGTATTCAAGGTAAATAATCATCCAAACATAATTGACACAAAAGGTCAAGTGTCGTCATGGTATGAATTGCTTTCTGGAGCTGCTTTTTTGTTGACTCCAGCAGCTTTTGAAAATGCTGGCTGAATGTGACCTCTCTTGGTGAGACCTCTGTTGACCTATGGTTGGGTGGTCGATTAAGCGACAGAGAATAAACTTATGGTACCTGGTAGAGCGCCTGAGGGAGTAACTTTCAACTCATAATTGAAAAAGAATCAGAAAAACAAGGAGAGAGAATGTGGATGATATTACGAGGGTACTCAGAGGGAATAAAAGTATAATATAATAATAATATGTCAATTTATACTGTTTTTGTTGTTGGTTTAACACATGACTGTCAATACACAGATTGCTGTAAAAGACACAACCTTGGTACACACAACATCTGCCCACCAGCAAAATCCTACAGACCATTTCTGAATCATTATGGTTCAGGTCACTGAGCCCTCTAGTTGCCAGCACTGCTTCCTCCTGTCTTCCCTGGGTCCAACTTATCACAGATAACTCGAGATAATCATCTGTAACTGGGAATTTTGTTTTCAAGCTACAGGGAAGGTGCCTGCTGATAAAGTATAAGTGTAGAGAGCTGGCGGGCTGTGGGGTCCCTCAGTTCTCCTCCAGGTAGTATAGAATGGAGTTTGATGAAAGTCTGATTGGATAGACAGAGCATCCTCATGGTCCTCTGGACAAAAGAACAATGTCTCCTCTCACAGCCGTGTACGTGCTCTCGGGCCTGACAAATCACAGCAGGTCTCAAGGTGCCTGAGATGTTATCACCAGTTCTAAAACCTGATGAGATGGCTGGGGTGCCTAGGGTTATATCAACCTCCAATCTAAATGTCTACTAGATTCATTAATCTTTTTTCCTCCTTCTTTCTCTTGATGTACTTTAATCAGCAGTTGCAAAGTGTTTTATATTTATTGTATTTTAATAGACACAGAAGCAAAAGTAGGACATGGATGCAACCAGCACTGCAAAAATCACGACTCAACTAATGTAGTACTTGACGCAATAGGACTCAGCAGCATGAGACTTTCCTTTTAATGCTAGTTACAAGAAAAAGCTATTTAGGCTGTACTGGTTTCATTTCACTGAATGCTGACTAATTCTAATTAAGTCATTAAAGACTTAGTGTGAAGTGCAAATCTGCAAAACACAAAGGACTTAATAGAAGTGGTGGGGACCACAAAGAGAGTCACATTGACACCATGTGATACTATCGTGGTTGTTCCATCTGTGTTATGTGTTAGGACGGGAGGCAGCAGAGAGTGGGAGGGTGAAACACTTAGATGTTTTACTTGTCAAATCAGAACATGAGCGAGTACCTGCAGTACACAGGGGAGAGGACACTCTGTGACCTGTGTGCCTTTGTGTTTAGTGCACTCAGACACACGTCGGGGCGTGGCCACACCTGATCAGTGACCTTGCCCTGTGTCTCTTGGCTGAGCAGTAGTAGAACGTGTTTGGGTTGGACTCAGCAGGCAACCTTTCTAAATCTACATGGAGGTCTCTGGGTGGGCAGCCACACTAGCAGTCGAGGATAGTTAGCGGTGTCAAAGTACGCAGGAACAGACTGTAAACCCACGGCTTTTGCGGTGCTGGTGGAGCTTACACACATGCACATACTGCTACAGGCCGCTATGCTGGACAGTCTGTTACAAGACTGCCGCTGGTCAAATTAAAGACACATAATATGGAATCAAAAGGGTTTGGTGGGTTGACCTGGAAGGCCCTAACAATTGTGGTATGATTGGACTGGAAAGCATAATAATAGGGTTTGCACCCGATCCTCTGTGAAAATGTAATATTGTGCGTTAGTTGGCAGCTAGGACACACTGTGGAAGAGACAGAGCAAGTACACACATACACACTGTCTTATTCCTCCTCAAATTCTCTCACATACTTACCTCCTACTCCCCTCCTTTCTTCTCTATCTGTCTCTCTAAAACACACTTTAATTGACATAAAACAGAATCATCGAACCTTGACCCAGGTCCAAGTCCTAATTGCACTCTGGTGTAATGTTATTCGTGCCTACCCAGCCTAAACACCCATCTACCCTCACAGGTGGATGAAGCGAGGAAGTCAGTAATTACTTTTGACTCCAGAGTGCCGCACCCCAAATGTGGAAATTTTGAACCCACTCGGGCACAGTCTCTTTAATGAGATTGCCTCCTGTTTATGCCGACCAGATAACAGAAGACTTTCGTTGAGTGCATTGGCCTTTTACCAATCAATATTGGCGTATCAATGCTGGGAGGTCTTTGGGAGCAACCTGTATCTAATTGGCCAAAGACTGGCCCATAAGGTTTAAAGACAACTCATCCTTATAGTTTTATTCAATATAAAGGATTTTTTCATGTTTTTTTAACCCAATTATCACTCTTTATAATTGTCTTTGCAGACCAATACAGTTAACAGTAAATTTCTATACTATTAAGGGTGGTGGCGATGGCGCTAAGATAGCAATGTTGGTCAGCCATTCAGTTAACCATTTGTGGCCCAGACAGAAATATCTCCAACGACTATAAGGACTGCAGTTACAGTTTCTACAGACAGTCATGTTGCCCAGAGGTGACTCCTAAACCTTGATCCCTGACTTCCTCTAACACCACCATGAAGTTGACATTTTTAGTTTTTGGTGAAACGCCTTGGATGGATTGTAATAAATTTTCTGAACATTTCCATAGTTCCTAGATGATAAATCTAATGACCTTGGTGAACCCCTGCATTTCCTTGTACTTAAGCGATATATATTAACGTACTAACATACTAAACAAGATGGTGAGATAGGTAAATATACCATGCTTTATCACTGTGAGCATATTATCATGCTGAAGTTAGCATTGGATTCAAATCACTGCTTTGACTCAGTACAGCCAGCAGCTTCTTGAGTGTGGATATAGGCTCTTGGTTTTGTTGGCAGAGAGAAACGCTATGCATTTTCAAAAAAATCCTAAAATCAAATGTGATGCTATAATGCCATCTGCATTTCATTGTTTATAATTTAGAAAGTCTTAGAACTATTATGCCTGACTACAATCAGTGTCAAATCTTTGACACTCACATCTTTTTTTGCATCACTGATTATCCTCTTTGATCCAAACCACAAACCCTCTCAGACAGAACAATATTGACTGCATTCTGGGGTGTGTGAGCTACCTCTATCCCATACTTACAGTGGGGTGCCCTAAGCCCAGCTGGAGGGGCACCACCCCTTCTTTTTACCACACTCATTGCTTCTGTTTCATTTCTGTATCAATCCGACACTGGAATGTTATTGTACTGTGAGCCGTAAGGATGTGAGAGACCACCGCTAAACAAACTCTGAAACTCATCTCACTACCCTTCACAATCCACCCCACCCTCGTTCCCAATGACTGGCCAGGCAAAGGAAATTTTGCTTCTATATCAGGTGCAGGGGTCTAGTTCAATGCCAGGTCGTTCTTTTGACTTGGACAGGGTGAAAAGGGGTCTGGGACTCTCACGATTCTGGCAGCACAGATTGGGTCAGTTGGTTTCAGCGCAGAGGGGAGTCTGGAGTGGGAGGAAGACTCTAACAGCAGGCGTCAATATGCAGATGATGCCTCAGGCTGGCAAGTCTAATAAGATCATCTGTGTGGGACATTACTGGTGGATCTCATATTTATTACCCAATATGTCCACTGGGAGGACTGGAAATAGTACAACAGCAGCCAACACCACAATGCTCATGACAAGAATTTCAGAATGGATATACAGTAGTTAGGCAACTTTTGGCAAAGCTGGGCATACAAATTGAAAAATGAGGAAACTACCACACAACAAGCATAATCATGGTTGTCTCTGATTAACAGATGACTTAGAACTCCCAGTGCAGGGGCTGCCTTCCCTCTAAAAATCTGTTACCATATTGTGTTTGAGAGGCTTCATCAAATTTAATGGGTACTTCCTAACTCAGATCTAAAAATAAGTAATGGTGTAGGAAGAGTTAAATTCATGTGACTGGCAGACCACAGCTCATCACTTTAAACATTTAAATAGGTATAGCCTTATTGAGACTATTAAATACTGCATCACTGGGCCCCTTTACTGGAATTTGACATAATAAAGGTCAGGAAAAACACTCCAATGCAAAGCTATAGTGTTAACTTAAATAACAAAATAAATCACTACTATTATAAATGAACTTTTTAAAATCTTTTCTTTCAATAAATCCAATGTAAAGATCAACAACAGTGATGACTCTGAGTCTGATAGCATATTCATCTGTACCACTGTTGCCCAGAAAACACAAGCCATACTCTTACACATGCTCTTTCATCGTGATGAACATAGGCATTGTAGTATATTTTGAGTCAATCACATTTACACTGTCCTGCTGCCATAAATACTCACAGGAGCACCAAACATCTAATATTCCTCAGCTAAAAATAGTCCCCAAAAATGTGCCATTTACTGATGTCTAAGTGACAGCTGATAGTGCCCAGCTGTATTAGAAAATCACTTAGCTTTTTTTTTTGGTAACTATATATTTGTGGACTATAAGATTTTGTCTGCTTCGGTCTAAAACATAGCAGGTTGGGAAGAAAAACGACTTACTGACCATATGCATGCAAACACAATGATTTAGAATAATCATTATGAGCATGTTCTCTGATTCTCTTGCTCACGTTTCTCTTAATAACCTGGTTTCCTATCATTGTAAGCAACAAACATAGTCTGTGAGATGAGTTTCCCTGCTGGGTTCCAGCTCTGATGACTCTACCACAACACATCTAGTCTCAGGAGCCTGAATCTTTTACAGCCCCATCATTGAGAATCATGCCTTTCATCCTTTGACACATCACTGCGACTGGTCTGGGGTGGTGATGATGGCAGCATGTGCTGCTATGCTCCTGTTTCTGTTAACTAAACTCGTGAAGAAAAAGCCTGACGTGGTGCAATCATTTCTGCTCCGATCGCACCTTATCTGCATATAAGCATCTGTTTTTGACCTCGTATACTGCCCAGAGCTGAATCGAATCAGCCAAAACACATTCTCAGTATGTACTTATTCACAGTACACAATCACTGTGCTTTGCTGTGATGTAGTGTTAGAAGATTTCTCTGAATAATCATAATGGAAAAGCCACAAGGTTCACAAGGGTAATGCAATTTCATGATACTAAAAAGTTGCACAAATGACATACTGAGAATGAGTGGTGAGATAATTAAACCACTTTCTAATAAAATAACACAATAAAGTATGCGTAATGTCACAGGATGATGTCAAGTGGCGTGCACAGTTGCATGTCAGGCCGACACATACCACAGTAACACTTGTTTTATTCATTTCATTGCCCTTCTCACTGATAAGTTAGGAAACTGCCCCAGAGTTGTTCTTCTCCTATTCTTTCCTTACTTGCACATATTTCAGTGCTGCCATTAAATACCAGTGGCTTTAATTTAATTTGATAGCACAACAGCATAAGATACTTTACAACTTTCTAACAGACACTCTATCCACTTTGGGGAGCTGTCACACCGGAATGGAAAAGGGCACATATTAAGTGGACTGGCAGATATCTCCTATTCAGTCGACTCTGCAAATCAATTATTCAAGAATTAGAAGCACACCTCATGATCAGGCCCCTGTCCATGCACTGCGCTTTGCAAGTAGCTTCCCAGCCAACTCAGTACATCTGGTGATTTCCTCCATAGCCAGCTGATGCTGACAGTTTCTTTGTGATCATAAAAATTCAAATGACTTGAGGACGACACAGTGTGTGATAACGGCAGCGCGTGTGTGTGTGTGTGTGAGAGAGGCGTGCAGAATAAGGCGAGCTGGAGACAGTCCATGCATAAATGTGCGTTATGGCATTCATTCACATTTACAGTGGACTAAAGTGATCATGATTTATGACAGGTTTTATTAAAATTTGTTCAGATTTAATGCTGCTGGTTAGCGCTGGTGTTCCTGACACAGCAATCAATGCTGCCAATGATTATTCTTGTTAGAGTATTATGTAAGGTTCATATCATGTCAGTGACTTTCGGTGTGCTTTACATACACCTGAATCAATGCCATGAAGTCCGGGCAGTCGGCATGATGTAAACAAAAAGCTAAACACGGCAGCAGCAGTAACTAAGGGAGGTGTGGCTTGTCAGACAGTCAACCTAATTTTGCCACATTCGGATGGGTCTGAAACTGATTATCACCACAATTAAGTATTCACCTCCCGCAAGTTAGCTGAGCAAGAAGGAACCATAACTTCTGGCTACATTTTTCCCCTCACTGCTTCATGTGGGATTTGGTGGCTCACTTTCGCAAGCAGTATGTCAGTACTGTGGCTGTAATCAAATGCGGCGTACAAGCTAAAATCAATGTACTTTATTCGCACTTGACATCATCACCATGACGGCGCGGCCTGCCGCGTTAAACACCAGGCGGCGTTACAGCAAGCCGGTCTGAAGCATTAAACTGCGTTTCACACTAAATTAAGTGTGAAGACATGAATGTACATCTGTGTTCATAAAGGCTTATGCCTGACAGGAAACAGTGTTGAGTGCATACCTCAACTCAGTATGGATTTGATCATGCACCTAAACTATGAGTCAGACTTGGTATGATACATTCTACCAAATAAATGCAGCAACACCCTGGAGTCAAGGAAAAAGAAAAACACAGGCATTTAAATTTCCAATAATGTCCTTTTGAGCGATTGAGAAAATTAAATTATTCAGCGCCTACCCAGTCTTTTACTGTGCTCCTTATTGTACATCTGCAAAGCAATTTATCTGTTATTGCTTTCTAATAGGGCCAACATATAGGTGCATCTTCAAATAGCTTTAGGAAAAAAAAAAAAAGAAAATGTTGTAGTGTATTAGCAGAGACAAGGCAGCCATGATTTGTGGGTGTTAAATTGTTTAAACATGCATATAATGTCCGTCTACTGTGGAAGCTGCCCTTCCGCTAAATAGTTATAAATACAGCGGACCTCATGCTAAGCGTGAAAAATGAAGCACTTAAGCGCTGTAGTTGAGGTTCAGGAGTGCCATATGGCTTCATATCCACTTTCAGCAGTGTTGTTGTCTGTAAACTGATGGACAAAGGATAAACTCAAGCTGTCTCAAGACTAGAAAAAAAAACCCAAAATACTCATCGAAACGTGTCCTCAAGCTATTCCTTTCACTATTTTAAAGTTTCTCCCTCTATAAGACCTTAGCGAAGGTTAAAAACACTGGCTCACCCGCTTTTTGTACACTGAGGATGTATTGCTGAAGCCACTTATTATTGTTTATCAGTGAGCAATAAAATACACTTGAGTATTCATCATCCTCATCACTGTCTCCACACGAGTTTTATAAGCTGCTGTAATAGATGCTCAGGCTCAATCTGACAACACAATAGATGGCACCGAAAGTGGGATATCAGTCCAGTCATGACAAATATTGTTCTTTGTTAATATGTGTGTATTCAATTCCACAGCTCTGGAGGTGGAGTTATGAGTAAGATACATCGATGTATTGATCTGGAATTCCTGAGATCTTGGCAAAAATCCTGGCTTTGGAGCTGTCACGGGCAGTATTATATCCAGGTCCCCTAACCGTGGGCATCGATCTGTTTTCCTTCAGAAAAATGAGATATTAGGCAAGAACAGTACTAATCAAGCCATTTTCAGAGATATCTCTGCATCGTTGCCCTCGATTATTGAGCACAGTCAAAGTCACTGAATTTCCTTTGTTTATTCTCCCAAGTAGATCTTTTTGAAGGCCAAAAGGCAAACTGCTGTCGAACAACCTTACAAGTCTCTTGTGGAGCAACTTCCTTCAGCTCTAAACTTTTTTCATGATCTCCACAACAGTTATCATGCAAATAACACACTCTGCTGGGTGTGGTTCAGTTTCCTGAATGCAAACAGCAAGTTTAATCGGAATTGCTAAGTCTGCATGGAGAGAAATGTAATATGATCTGATGAGCTCAGTCTGCATGGAAACATATCTGTTAATGTCTCTTTGCTGAAATGACTGTAGTAGCAACAACATAGAGTATATCCCACAATATACACTTTCCACAAAGAAAAATTATTAGTTGTTGATTAAATTATTAAAGAAAGTATTATTGATTTGATTAAATCTGTTAAATATGGCGTGAATTAATGATCCTTTTCAAGATGTGGTGTAGCCAAATACATCTTATATAACAATCGTTTTTAAATAGATCCCAAATATGTCCATATAAAGAAAATACAATCACATAATCACATTTCTTGAGATTAATGTCTTTTTAGCGCACATCTCAAATTTTGTGTGCCAGATACAAGAACAGAACAATAAACATACCATTTATGTTCCTTTTATAATTAATCTACCGGAGACTGAAGAGGAGCCAAAAGCTATTATTCAATCTTGCCATTTACCTCCAAATTCTGGATAATGGTGCAAACTGTCCACTAAACATAGCCTATTTAGAAATTAAGGGACAAATACCAATTTTCCATTTTCATGGGACATGAAACAAAACCAGAAAAGTACATCCTTCCCTTCCATGTCCCTAGCAACACAGATGGATTAAAATGTCCAATCCATAGATTACTGAAATCCAAACCGTTGAATGATACAGCTGGAAAGCATTACATCTAGCATTGGGGAAACTGATAGAAAGCAGGATTATATTGTATGGACAAGAGAAGGAGTTCACAACAAAGGAGTTTATTTTAACATCCCTTCTTCATTGATAAACCTGACACTTTCTCTTGGGATATGGAATAACAAGTCCTTTCTTTTTTCTCAGAGGACCTCCTCCTGTGAGCACCTACTGGAAATAACTCAAGTCTTCAGGTGAGAGCCCTCAGGACACATCCAGGGAAGTGTATAACGTTATCATACCAGCTCAACTCCAAATACTTTATCTGAGGCTGACTTCCTCGGCAGGCAGAAGAAGATGCCTTACAAAAATATTATTTTACATTTTCACTTTACTGGTAAGCGTTATCCTAATGGAGGAAACATAACAGGCTCTGGAGGACAAAAGTAAAAATAAATGTGTTTACAGGCTAGTAAAGCAACTAATATACTCTCTCAAAGTCTGCATTGGTTCAAAGTTTACATTAAGATATAAATAAAGTTTCTCTGTTCCTTGCAGTACGTTCTTGACTGAAATGCATCTATTTAGTTAAAAAGCACAAGAAAAGGCCGAGGCATTTTCAAAAAATTGATAATGACCTTGCATAAATTATACCAAACTTTTGTCCTTGTGCCAAGTGGTGCATCTACTGAATAATAATTACAAGAGGACTTGGGGATGAGTATGCAGAATGTAAACACATACCAACGTCTCCTGTAGGCAGCGGCCAAATCAAGGAAGGGGTGGGGTTGCAGAACATCATGAAGGCATGGATTTGACAACGGCAGACACAACTTTTTATCCACTTTTCTTTTTCTCTGTTTGATATTTCTCCAGCAATAAACTGTTCTGCAGTTCAACTCTCAACTTTTATTTCAACCCGCAACTGTCAAATTGTTACACTATCATCTGTAGGTTGTACCTATAAATCTGGCCTGGTATGTAAATTAACAGTCCATTACTTTATTGTCATGTTTAGTGGCCTGGATGGCTGTTGGACATTTACAAAGGGTTCCATGTAATTTTTTTTTTTTGGTGGAGATACTGCGAGCGATAAATCGGTGAATAAAACCGTTAAATGTTCACACTGGGGACAACCAGGTTTCAGCTGGATTTTATAAGGGACAATGAAGGTACATCTAGGAAATTGTATTTTTTCAAATGGGATTAGCACTGAAATATACCAGTTTTATACACATGAAGATCACAAAAACAATCCACAGCAGATGAATGCCTTTACAAATAATTAGTGATATTAATGATACTGGTTAAAGACACTTTGATTTAAAGGGTTTCAGTCAGAGAGAGTGTGGGAGATCAAACCCTGGGCTCCATCAAAGCAGCAGTGGGATAGTTGACAGTGATTTGATATGCAGATGCAATTACCTTATTTTGCTAATCCGGTGTCCACCTTTGGAAAGAACACAGGTGTCAATTTCCAGGTGAATCCTATCACACTTCTGTATCTGTAGAAAGTAGGAAACAGTGTGATGTGGCTTCGATGATGAAACAACTTCCCTTTTTCCTTTTTTGCACTGCAGTGTCAGATTGTGGAGGTGTTTGGCCTTCAAAGCTTCTGTCTTTATTCTTACTATTCAGTGACATTCTGGAGATTAAACTGCAATGTTTTTGATTATTCAGTCACACTAAAGTGAGTGACTTCTGAATAACGGACTGAAACACTCCAGCACTGTGGTTAGATTTCTCGAATTCTATAATTTCTGAGCATTGTCCATTTGGAATGGACATGAATAAACATTCCAAGATATCATTCTCCTTTTAAAATTACAAATTACAAATCACAGTGGACTAATTGATTTAATTAAAATAGAACATTCTATAGGTTTGGTAGGTTCCTTGTTAATACATGTGATGGCTGTTCTTTTGGTTAGAGAAAAAATCCCTTGTAAATCCCTCTCACTGAATACCAAATGACTTTACGGATAAATTAGCATGTGTGTTAGCATTTATTTGTTTCCTTTGTTTAATTCCACTGGTGATGTCACAAATAAGAAAAACGAGACAGTGCCACATTTGGACACACACACACAAAAAGAAAATTGGCTGTGTCACTTTTCTGTGATTCAAGACAAGGAATTCTCGTCTTAATCCCTAAAAAAGATGTGATCTGATATAAAGAGGACTGGCGTGCTTAAATACACATACACGCTGCACACACACACACACACACACACACACACACACACACAGGAGCATGCACACTCCTGCACACATCTGCTAAGTCAGTGAGCCTGTTGGAAACTGTCACATGCCTGGCAGGTTCTATAGCAGGCCAGATGGCTACCCAGCACAGTGGGCCACGAGATCTCTCAATCAATCTCCCTATGCGCCATATGAAGAATCTGGACCCGGGTTGGCTGTTTTCCTGTTAAAAACAACATGCTTGTCCACTTTGTATTCAGTCCCTTGTTTTGCGTATTGTTTTTACTTTTACATGTTGCAAGCGTTTTGTTGCCTTATATTTCCTGAAAAGTGCTTCTTCTTCTACCCTTCTGTATGTAATATTTGCTTTGCTCATTTCTGAAGCTATAATCCCTCATATCTGTCATTTCCTCACACACACTGTTCTTTTTCTCGTATCTCTCGATCTCTTTCACTTTCACTACACTACCTTTGGCCCCAGCCAGCTTTCCTCTACCTTTTCTGCCCCCTCTCTTAGCTTGTTTCACTGGCCCTAAATGCAAGACTATGCACTATGAACAACAAGGCAAGCACAAGTGCTTCATTCACCAGTACTATGAAAAGGATTTTTCTGGCCAGAGAATTCGCTGAGAGCACAATAGGAGTGTCACAGAGGAACAGATATCCTGCATTTCATACTGTCCCATGTTCCATGGCACAAAGAAAAGCGATCTGGTGTATCTGACACCAGCGAGGGGCCATTAGCCGGTGCTGGTTAAATAAGGATAGCTTTAACTGAGGCGCTAACAGAGACGGGAAACATCTGCCGCTCGCGCCGGGGCCCCCTTTGGCCCTGACGATTCTGCCTTTGATCATCGGCCCTCGCAAACCACCTTCCTACAAGAGTTTGGATGAAACAGCCTCTCCAACACAAAAAGTGCGAGGTTTACTAGGACTGGAAGAAGTGCAAACACACACACACACACACACACATACACACAAACATACAAACGGGGCTAAGACTCGCACCGCCACATGTGTAGACAAGCGGACTGATCCTGTATGTGTTTGGAAATTAGTGTATATTCTTTAAAATCTGCTGTATCCCATCAGTGTACTCTTTCTGGGTAGAGAAAAATAAAAACTTGCACAACTACTTTCCCTCTCCTGCATGAGAAAATATGACATCTTCTCATTTCCAGAGGAAGCAAGCCAAACACCTCACTCAACAGTGGGCCAGACGCCACCTTTGGACTGCCAATCCCGCTGTTGTATTTCCTCCACCTGTGACGGGAAGATGATTCACTAGGCCTGCCAGACTGCATCTAGGGACTGTGTGTACTGGGGCATACTCACTGCCAGGATAGACAAAGAGAGAATAGGGGTGGGGTGGGGGGGAACCACCTCCTGCACTGCACTGCACTGCGACCTGCAAATGCAGTTGATAAAATAATGTGGCCTGTGAGCAGATGTATGATCCTCTACCTACTCAGGGTGTAACAATTCACCAATTCGAATCAAGGCATCGAGCCAAATCATTATGATATGGCACACGGGAGCAAAGCTGGGCCTCATGCACATGGAGAATGTTAAAATCACTGTGACGCCCCGCATGAACACACCAGCTGCACCAGAAAAGCAATATGAGAATTATAGGTTAAATTGGATTTTTTCTTTTTTTAAGACAGCATGTATATGTAATTTTTAGGGGCTGTATTTTTAGCTGTGGAACCCACGCTCCACCTGTGTTGCATTCCTCTCTGAATACACAAACAGCACTGAGACAGTTTTTGTTTTGACGATACAAATGGAATACTAGATATAACCAGGCAACACAGATTTCACTAGGAATTTACAGCTAGGCTGTGCTCAAAACTCCCAAAACAACACACACAACAGGGTGTATGGCGGCATTTTTTTTTTTTTTTTCCCTTTACTTGCATTATCTCATACTTTTCTAGCATTTTGTTTTTGCGCTTGACTTTCTGTTCCAGGCAGAAATTTGAAATAACTCCATCAAGACAGCCTTTTTTCATGGTCTAAAACAAACAATATATAACTGAGCACTTCTTTCAATGGGCTACTTGATAAATTGCCTAATGAAATTAAGGAATGGGGCTAAACAATCAAGTAAACCTGAATGAATCGTCAAATTATTAAATTACAGCAATCTAATTAATGTAAAGAGTGAAAAGAGTTAAATGGGTTTGCAAAGGATTCCATTGGCACCGGGTAGGATTTCATTAAATTTAATGCGTGCTTAAATTTCAATTGTTATCTCAAACTGTATTATATCATAGATCACATGTCAAATAGGAATCCAATTTATCAAGCGAGAGAACGCTCATGCCCATGATTGTTCAAAATGGAGGCACAAAACTAATACTTTCACATGGGAAGACTGGAAGGAAATGGAGAAAAAAATGCTGGAGTGCAATTATAAAGGCCACAGGAGTTCAAAAGTCTTAATGGAATGACTTGTGCGCAAGCCAAACGATTTTTCTCCACTCGCGCTCCTCACCATTTCCAGGTGTTCATTATTCTAACCATGGAGAACATCCTGAGGGTCATGCCATGTTCTAATTCCTAATTAACTGCCCAGAACAGAGATCATGCTCAGCAGTGACCCTGACCGATGAACAGGTCCAGTTGGAGTCTCAGGGCATTACTCTTACTCAGGTTTGCAACTGCTCATTCCCAATAAAAAAAATCTCCTATAACATAGTTACTGTGCTGTGTATCATGGAACTGCAAGAACTGGGTCATGCTGTGAGAAAGACGACCTAAAGCCCGCTGGAGGCTACGCATTTTCAAGATTTAGCACAACTGGAAACACCTGTGGACTTTGGGGCTTATGGGTAACCACTGTTAAAAGATCCCAGCAGGATTCTGTTTATTTTGTACATGCCACCTATCTGTCAACCAGGAATAAAGACGGGGCAAATACAACAAATGAATAATTCCTGACTTCATGGCTAATCTCGGCTAAAGCTGCGTACCTATCAGTGGCATGTTTTTACACTGTGTCTGAGATTAGTCATGTGTACACTCGCAGCGCACATACATATTGGGGCATTACCAGCACTCGTAGGGAATACAAAAGCAGCGGCAGTGACTAAATGTCTATGTTTGCTTTGGAGAGATCAGGCGTGCCCTCCGTGTTGCAACGCGGGCCACCTGCAGTCTGGGAAATAGGTTTCTGGGGGGAATTAGAGGATTCTGATGAATGAACAAGACAGACATGAGTAACCCTGCCCAATATACTCGCTTATCTACAAGCTTATGTTGCACAAAGGAGGCAGATAAGCTAAGACATGCCAGCAGTACGAGGGAATGGAGAAAAGCGCAGACATGAGGCTGAAGGGCGGGGGGGGTGAAGAAAACATACCCAGGTCAAGATCTACAGGAGAGCGGTCAGTTGCGACAGATCCCCGGATGCTTTGAATTGCCGCAGAACAGTTAACCATTGACTAGAGGGGCTCATAGCATGGGATCCATGTCATCCATGGTTACTCTATTCCAAAGACCATGAAAACAAAGCATAAAGTCATTATTAAGGCCTCTACTTGCCCTGGGCAGTGAATGCAACACTAATCAATGAGAAAGAAAGGTATTGTGGTTGGTCTTAGAGGACAGGTGATATTATGTTGCTGTGTGTGTCTCTATTTCTGTGTGCGATATGGATAAGATTATCCTGTCTATTAGTGTTTTCTTTGAGGTAGGTGGTCTGGATGGTAGTGACAAGCATCACATTCCAATTATTTATCTGTGACAGCGAAGGAAAGAATTCTATGGCCTAAACGTGATTCACCTTCTGTCATTGTTTCTAATTATTAACTTTATTAACTTTGACTTGAGCCTGTGTAATATATTTACCCTTACTTGGTGGTAAGCTTTTGAAACTTGCACTTAAGTACAGATTAGACTGATATTTTAAAAGTTAAAGCCCCTGTGAGTAGGTTTTTTGTATCATTATTGTTTATTCAAAGTTATGAGTTTTTGTTTGTAGAAAAAGGAGACAATCCCCGTGGAAACTGGTGCACAACTGGTGCATTAGCTGCTTTCAGCTAATCATCTCCGTCAAGGAGGTTTTGTTTTCTGTCTGTTTTGTTGTCTGTCGGTTTGGGTTTTTGTTTGCTCATTTGTCAACAGGATTACACAAAATGTACTCAACTGTTCCGCACCAAACTTGGTGGAAGGATGGGGCATGGGCCAGAGAAGAAGACATTACATTTTGGTGCAGACCCGGTTAAAGGGGCAGATATGACAAATCAGTCATTTATGTTACCAGACAATTCCCTTTCTGCCCTTTTATTTTTCTGTTATAGGAGCTAGACAAAAATGTATAGGATTGCTCGGCCTTGACAGCGGTATGCCCTCTACTGCTGTACTAGTTCATTCTTAATCCACTGGAGTCTTCCACAGTGTCTTTTTTTTTGTTTTTTTTTTACACTAACAGTAAGTGTTGCCTCCAAAATGTTTAAATACAACATATAGCTGGGAAATCTGAAACTGAAAATTACATTTTCATGTGTCCTTTGAACACCCTTCCTAAGTCTGATCAGTGTCTGGCAGACCAAAAAAAGCCACACTGAGTTCAGCACAGCCCCTTTCGGGCACTTCACAATAAGCCACAAGTGACAAAATTGAACTTCAGTTGTCAAGTACCATAATTCCATCCCCTGGTGTGTATTACGCAATCATCCATAGCACAGGGAAACAAATTCGCATTTACTTGATTCCTATTTAATTATTCCACTTGAAAATCCCTCCTGCTCTCTCATTTCTTTGAACCTGAGAAGAAAAAAAGAAGAGAAATTGCTTTACCCATTAAAAAAAAAAAAGAAAATCTCAACCTATTTGAGAATTGCATTCCTCCCAGCCTGTCAGTTTCCATTCACTAGAACCCAACTTCAGCACTTATTTTATTTAAACCTGAGCAAATGTGGCACACAACACAATGGGGTTTCACTGAAGTAAAATAATTGCTTAAATACAGGGTGACAGGAGAGGTTGATTCATTCTGGAGAAAACATTGCCTGTTGAGAAAAGGTGTTGACAGAGTAGCAAGAGACAGTAAAATGGAAGGAGAAAGAATGAAGAGAGACGTAGAAAGGGGCAGTGTACGGTTTCCATCACCAAACAAAACACTACATATTTCTTTGAAAGACAAAGTGTTAAGTTAGGCTACTCTGCACGCTGTCAATAGCGGCGTTCATCATAGGCCCAGCCGCAGTCTATATATTGATTAAACCATCCATCACTTAAACTCTACAAGACATTATTTCTAATTAAAAAGTAAGTCATAAATTTTGGGCTTTATTGCCAGGCTGGGGCTGTAAATAAAATTCAAGGGAGGGCGGAAACAGATTGCAGCCCGTGTCCGCGGTTTAGAGCCGGCATAAAAAAAAGGACAGACGGGTGTGATGACACCTCTGGGATCCTCGCACACAGACCGCGGGGCTGACAGCAGGGGGGTGGCTCTGCTTCGTCCCAGATAAACAGATGCAAATCAATAATTTCTCTGGTTGTGTTTTTATAAGACAGCCGCTTCCTCTCAGTGGGGCTAAGGAGCAGGCCATGCATATGGAGAACAAATATGTAAATAAAATTTTCATAAACCACTTGGGAATGTGTAAAAGGAGCAGCATTCGGTGCACTTGAAAATGATGTATAATCATAAGAGGTCATGAAAGTGTGTGAAGGTGCTCTGTCACACAACTGGGTTGGGTGGTAGGCTGGCAGTGACAACGAGCTCCTATTATCCATCTGTGTCTCCATTTTCCTCTGCTAAACAACAATTTTGCTGCCAAATATGCAGTCGCAGGACATTATTTAATGATCCCCGTTGATAAAGAGGCCATTAGTACACCTACACTGTAGCCAAAGCTCTGACGTTGGACAGGCAAACACAGAGCACACTTTCAGTCATAGCAGAGGACTCTTCACATTTGACAACTTCTGATTACCTCAGCGTGTACGCTGGTTGTCAGGCGGTGAACTCCCCTGACAGCCAGCCGCAGAGTGGCAGAGTGTTGGTTTATTTTTTGACGGGCACAGAGGGATGTCTGATTTTCACAGGTACTAGCCAAAGGGAGGGAGGAAATGGAGGGAATTAGGGGGAGAAAATGAAGAAAAGGCATGTCATTGCATCCACAGCCCCCACTGCCAACAAAGAAAAGCGTGTGCAATCATTATTCATCTGTCTCCCTGTTTCCTCTCCTGGGCCGATTTTTTCTTTTTTTCTTTTTTTCCCCCATACCTGCCAGAACGGGACTGGCTCTGACCACACAAGCGCCTTTTGACTGTGACTTGATTATGACGGGAAAGGCTGGAGAATCATATTTGGTTAAGTGATATCCAGACAGGTTCCTTGCCAAAGTGAGGGAAGTGGCCTTGGTCTTGGTGAGAGACAGAATGAGAGAATCACCCTCCGGGGGGAAGCGAGAACTAATGAGTGAGCTAAAAAGGACAAGATGGAGTGATCCTCTATAAAAAGACCAGCAGTAATCTCTGCCTCTTCTCCCTCTCCTCTCCCCTTAATGTCCTAAGAGATCTTGGCTCCTCCGTAAAGCCTGCTGCCTCCACACATCAAACAGAGCTGATTAGAGCCGCACACCTTGCTGGAGCTGTGGCTTTGGACTGGGGTGCAGCAGAAGTTCAAGGGAGACTCAGTGTTACAAAAACCAAAGAGGAAAAAACTCTTCAAGTTAGCGGGCATCTCTCTGGACTTCATGCATTTGAGCAGCTTCTACTATATAAGCATGCGACTGCAAATACTGACTTCAGTATCCACTTATCATATCGCTAACCCAGTGCCTTGGAGCTCAAATAACATCAGTGTCTCTCAAATTAGAGTCATTGCTGCTTTGGATTCTTCTGTCATGTCAGATGATATCAACGTAGCCCCAGAGGTGCAAGCTGCACTTGAATCTAATCGTCATCAGCAGATCGTCCCGTTCGTTTATATTAGCATAAATAGTCGCGGCAAGGAGGGAGGGAGGGTTGGCCAATGGAAAGACACAGCGGGAGAGAAAGGAATGGCAGGAGAAGATGGAGAGAGAGACCACTGAGCTGCTGTGTGTGAGTTCGCTGTCAAGGGTGTTGTTTTATTAAGACGCCCAAACTGTCAGGGCAGGTATCAGGAGAGCAGCCGGGCACATGACAAGACACTTGCGCTAACATCCCAGTAACCCTTTCTCGAACCGAATATAGCTCCGTCCAAATTTACCGTTCTCTCTGTCAGACTTGGGGGGCACCATTGTCGAAGGCACTCTTACCTCTAGCAATCAAGACAAGTGAAACGTTCACCTGCGTAGCCCTCTGGGGCAGAGGAGGTGGGCTGTGACAAGCAATAACAATGTTGGTTTGTGCGTGTCTGTGTGTGTGTGTGTGTGTGTGCGTGTGTATGGGAGAGAGAAAAACTACAAGTTGTTACTAAAGTGTATTTTTCCAGAAATCACTCCACCAGACAAAATGTTGAAGGAATAGTTCGGGAAACATGTTTATTCACTTTGCCAGCAAGAGTTTAGCTTAGCTTACAGCAAGACTGTAAACAAGGGCTGTTTTCAAAAGGTAAGAAAATCCATCTACCACCTCATCTTAAGCTTACTCATTAACATGAAAGTAGGAGTGTGTCATCACCATGATTTTTTTTTTTTTTTAAACACATCTTCAACAAAGATGTACAGTAATGTGTTAATAAGTGAGCTGAGTAGAGCTGCTGCTAGGTGGATTTTGTTACCTTTGGACAGAGCAAGGCTAACTTTCCCCCCTTTTCCAGTCTTTATGCTAAGCAAAGCTAACTGGCTGATGGGTGTAGTCTCATACTTAACAGATAGATAGGAGCATGGTATTGATCTTCTGTTGAAACCCTTGGCAGAAAATAAAAGCAGTCGTATTCCTCAAAACATCAACCTATTCCTTTTAAGTCTTCAACTTTTAAATTAATTGTAGCTGCTCTCTGGTATGTTAGGTAAAATGATTCCTTTATTAATCTTGATCAAATATTAATATAAATATTTAAATATTCAATATTAATTTTAAAATGCATGGATGCATGCAGAGATCACAGGAAAAAAAAAACTGCTTTTATCATGATAATGCAGTTCAGGAGAGTGCTGAAGGGCCACCAAAGACATGAATATTGTATTGGAAGAAGTGCAGGCGGAGGACATGCACAGTGTTTCAGCAAACACCACATTAAGAGGAGGTACATACACATTTACTGTATGTATACACACAGCAGCTGACATACACATATACTATATGCTGATCAAGCATGACTGTCATGCACACAGATGAATGTATCTCCTCTAAAGAACTCAACAACACTGTGAATAATTAAAGTTGCAGCTGTCCTAAGTTCAGAACAAAGTACTAGCCCAAACAAATAGGTGTCCTAGTGTGGCGTGCTGTTGTGTGATTTAAAAACAGAAGCAGCCATACACAGATGGCCTAAATAATACTACTCCTTAATTCTAAGAGGAAATAAATGTATGTATGTGAGTTTGCTTGGGGTTAAAATCAATAATAATCAGGTCATTTGGAAAAACTGGCACATAAACACATTATTTTTTTTGGCACAAGATTCATCCTTTAACCACAGTTTACATGTATTAAAGTGATGATGAGATGACTAAGTGACATTTTCGTGCAGCTGCAGGAGTGTTCTCACATGAACTCCCCGCCTATTGGGACAAAATGACCACAAACATGTCTGAGCAAATATATTTCCAGCAGGTTGCTGTTGTCTTGACAACAGCAATTTGCACAACGGGTCGACAAGTTTGTCATTATCAGCTGTGCACTACATCAAGCAATGTGTGCCTTTTAAATAATTTGCTCATTTAGAGGGGTTTTGATGCTGGTATCCTTGAGCCAGGCTCCTTCGGTGCTGACCGTAGTTGCCCAAGTAACAGGACAACAACAACAAAGACGTGCAAAGTCAACTACCTCTGGGTTGGATTCAAATTCAAGAACACTGCTGACATCGGCCAAAAAGGATTTCACTCCCTTCCCATTCAAATGACCTGCTTTGCATCGTTTCAAGCAGTTCGAGCAGGATCACACTATGAAAACAAATGGCAGGGCTTTAAGGTATCAGAACCAAAACTTGGCTGGGCTAATGTCATCACTGGCCATTATGGTCAAACTAACTTGAATGGGGGATGCTATGGGCAACCATGTTGGGTATGCAAAACATTGTAGGAGGGTGCAGAGGTTCATATTCTCTAACAAGGCTGAAAAGAAGGGTTATAGTTGAACAGGTTTCTAGATATTTCAAATTAAAGATCTTGCCTAAATAACATCCTATACATGTTAAATACAGAAATCCCTCACTATACTATTACAAAATACTATGGTTATAAACCAAGCAGGATTTTTGCCATAGCCCAATAAGATCTCCCTGAAGTAGATTGGATTTAATCCAAAGTGACCACAAATTAGGCAAAAGAAGGTGCATCAAATGAAGGTCGTAATTCCACGTCAGGGTAGTATTAGGATATTTATCATCATAGCGATTCCCAGCTTTTAATTCATTTGACATCTTTCAGCACTAATACAGTATCTGATTTCTGAGAAGCACCAGTACACAGTCACACAGCGGGACATCTGGAGGAAAGCAGCGGGTTGCAGGACAAGTCTCTGAAATGGGTCTCGACACAGAATAGAGACTGAGGCCATTATGTCTGTACCAGATTTACACTTCATATCTAAAAAGCACGAGCCGGTGCACAACTACCGCCCGCTGCTTCTCAATGTTATTCAAATGACAGCATAATTCTATTTTCACCTTGCAACTAATGTGACCATTACTCCTATGTCAGCAACATTTACTGCCCTTTCTTTTGTGCTGGATATGCCGGCGAACTGGCAAATTAATCCGGGGGAAAGTGTGTGTCAGTGCAGGGATTGCGCTCAAATGGAGTTACCCGATTATTCTCCTCTGAAAACCGCCATCCCGTCAACCCTGACGAAACACACAGGAAGAATATGACCCTCTGTGGCCTTATCAAAAAGGTGATATGACACATTCTGCCATAGCGCTGAGTTTTTATGCCTTGATGTTGTTGAGTACAATGTAGCAAAATAACATAAAAACACCAGCAGGGACTTGAAACGCAATGTAAACAATGTATACACACACAAAAAAAAATATGCACTGCCACGAGGAAGTAGTTAGGAAAAGAGGAAAGGAGGGGTGGCTGCATTGAGTCAGATGGAGGGGAAACAGGCTAGATGGATGCAGCAGGATGTGTTTGTGTGTGTAGGTGTGTGTGTGAGTGAGTGAGTGGGGATGTCGGCAGGCAAACCTATCATCCACAGAGCCCACCAGTAAACTCTGGAGGGCAAACAATATCCCTAATTGAATTCTATCCAGCCTCGCCACGGGAGGCACCGAGGCTAGTGGCTCCATTCAGTATAGAGAGGGTTGGTGGAGGTGGCGACAGTGGAGGGAGGTGGGTGAGTGTGTGTGTGTGTGTGGATGAGATGAGGAGGGGAGGGCTTTAGCTGACATGACAAGTGAGCAAGGGAAAGTGGGGGAGCTAAGTACGAGAAGCAGAGAGCAAACACAGGGCTGCAGAAGACAACAATGACAGACAGACAGGGGAGAGGAGGAAGAGCTCGGTGCGTGAGGGTTTAGGTGGTTGGGGGGACGGGGGTGTGTGCAGGGACCAAGAGACTCGAGGCGTGGAGAAATGGAAGCCAGATGCGCTTTTGCATGATTACACTGAAAACATCATTTGCATTGGGAATGAGATCAGGCTCACGCTTAGTAGTCATGTGGTTCCCCAGCAAAAAAAACCTCTTATCGCTGGCGGCGAAATTAAAACTTACCAGTGATGTCCCACAGATTTTGCATGAAGATGAAGTACCTATCATGAATCATTTTCATAAACATCCTATTACACACAAAGAACAAACCCAATTAGGCCCACATGAGTCAGTCTTCATTACCGTGCTATGTTGGGGTAGAGGGTGGGAGTGAGGGGGCTGCATGTGTGTAATCTGGGATCTATTGTATATTCATGACTTGTAATGAGACATTTTGACACAGTTTGTGGGTCTGGCCTTTGTCAAGAGATGGTGATAAACTGAACAATACCTTAATAGAAAGAGTAGGGGGTTCTTGGTGTTCTCCTCCACAAAAATCAATATATCACAGCGCAGGTAATAAACCATGTTCTGTCCTGGAGAAACACAGAGAGAGAGAGGAAGCAGGTTGGAGAGGACAGTGTTGCGTCAGTAAAACATGTAACAACGATTCTTTCAAAATAGGTGACAGGGACATAATTAAACAGTCAACAGGAGGAACTTTTAATGTCTGCCAGCATGACTTTAAGTCACTGTAGACAGGCCTGTACACAACGAAGACTGGTTACTGGGAAAAAACTAAAAAAAACGCTACTGACAATAATGACTTTTAATGCCTGAAGTGGTTGTCATAGTACTTTCTCACACAAAACTATATATTTTGGTCTCATCTGGGGCGGTAGTATTAAAACATCTTCACTGATTTTTTCAGCTGTTGTCTGGTTCCCCACTGGTGATTGAGCGGTTGCTGCTCTATGAAGTGCTATTCAGTCCACATCAGCTTTTAATGGCGCTGATTTATTAGGGCTAACAGGGGGCTTGGTGATGGGGAGCTGCAAAGCCTGTTTAAACTGCGTCGCTTACTCTGCAGCCCAAATATCACTTTAACATTAACATTTGATGGCTGCCTCCCTCAGTCACCTTTTACTTTTGATCTCGTTTTCCCGCCGATGCATGTTTTGCTCTCCCACTCTGCCTCTTAGCCTTTGTTTCAATCCATCTTTCCACATGTGCCACTTTTCCTTCCCTTCTTGCCTTCATGTCACTCTGCTGATTCGTTTTTTTCTCTGATCATATTCAAGATAGGCAAAGCTGGGCTAAGTGCGCAGATGAAGTTAAGCAATTATGGCTGAATTAATGGGCTACATGCAGTTTCACAGAGGTAAATGAAAATTGTTCATTGAAACTGAAAAACTCCTTTGCCTGGCGCTAAAAAGCATGTGCACCTCCCTTTGCTTATTGTGATGCAAACTATCTTTACATGATTTCTAATTAAATTTCACCTGCAATAAATGTGATGAGCACCTTACTTCTATAATTGAGATGTCTGTAGCAAGTTAGGGTGTTGAATAATAAGCCAAAATTTAAAAAGGATTAATCAGTATTACTGTGTTTACTGCAAATTAGGTAGATATTGGATTTGTAAAATTAAAAACATCTTTTTACCAACCTTATTTAGGCTGTCTGTCACATGTCAACATGTCTTTTTAAAAGCATTGGCATATGCTTTAAAGTACCTCTGTCAATGACAAGTCATAAACAAAGCACAGACAAACAATATTGTAGAGATGCATTCTGTTTTGTATCACCATCAAGTTTGATATTGTTCATGTGTGTCTGGATCAAAACTTGCACAAGGTTCATTGTTTTCCTGTGATGCTAAAAGGAAGAAAAAAAATCTCAAGATTATATTGCCAGCTTTGAAATATCATCTAGGCTGCTTGGCCGACCCATCTTGGCTTCAAAACAAGTGCTGGGGCGTGCTTCATCAAATCTGCTGTTCATTATGTTTGATCCAAATTTTAGACTTTGGCAGAAGGCAGATGCCTGGGTCAATTCAGATGAACCGCTGGCTAGATTTGGTCAACAGAGCATCTGCCAGTCATTGGCAAGGCCTGAAGTGTTTGGAAAGAATTTTAATCACACCATATTGTAATAGTCTAACTTTTGCAAACTGTTGCACAAAGGGTGAGTTCTGAGCCAACAGAAAATAAAATTACATCGGTTGATTTAATGGACCATAGCTGGCTTTCATCATCACTTTTACCAGAGGATCCTGTTTTATTCAGACCTAATTTATAGCAATTTCATGGTGTGCCGATCTTTAATTTTACATATTTACCTCTTAGAAAACCGGTACTCACTGCCCTCCTTCTGAGTCGTCCTCACTGAGCAGAGACACTATCAGAGCCAAATTCAAACCTGCTCTCTTATAATCCCACTGGTCTTGGTACTTGGCATTAGTTAGGAACTGAAGCTTCCAAAATATCTTCAAAGGTTTGGACAGAGAAATGTCACCAGGCAGTTCCAGGCACCTGAGCAATCTTACACCATTACTGGATAACAAATTTCAAAGATGTGCAATTTCTCTGAAGTAATGGTATGGATGACCCAAAATGACACTGTGTGAGAAAGCTGCTTGTTAATGCCAAGATGCTCATAATAAGAGCATAACATGAGTTATTCAGGATTGTATTTGTCTCCCTGAGCAATTTAGATTATGATAATTTCCTGTGTTTTAACCAAAGGTATATATTTCTCTAGAATCAAGCATAACCTCAAACTTGTTTGTATATGAATAAAATATAATAAAACAATCCTAAACTTATATATATTATTATTCATAAGTATGTTACTAACCATCAACTCAGAAAACACCTAATTTGTATGAAAAATGTAACAATTTATTCTAACATTTACAAGATACTGTAATGGACTTGAGAAATTATTTTAAAGTTCAAAGTTATTCATGTTATTCACAAGTGGCATTTTATTACTGAACTTTCAGTTCTATAGTTGGCTAGTTATGGTATGTGATAAACTGCAAGAAGTCCTTCTAGCAGCGTTTCTGACTTGTTGGACAGATGGTACCTAATACTACTGTTGACAGCTCGTGTGGCTGCTTAAGCCTAACGATAGCTACACATACTGACAGGAGGTTGCAACACGTTCTGAAAACTCTGAAGTCTCAGTGCAGTGCTTTTAAAACAGTACTATGAAGTGCTTCAAGTGAGAAAGTAAAAGATCCAACTTGGAAAACAGATGAGCTACCTGCTAGCTAAGGTAGGTGTTGTATGTTGCAACTGCTGCATTACCACAAAAATATCCTGATGACACATTATCTACCAATCATTTTCTTAGTTCCCATGTTTTGAAATTACAAAGCGATGAAACACAGTCCTGACTTTCTAAGTGTTGCTGCCATGAACTTACCCAAATTTGATTTCACTAGCGTGATTCACTGTGATACGGTGTGCTGGACATCACAGCTGAGCGTGGTCACCGTGCAGCAGACCATATTTCTGACTTCATACGACGGTAATGTTGGGTGTAACAATGCTGCTCTGCCATGGGAAAAGCTTTATCATCCTTCCATCCAATTTTCCTTCAACACACAATGAAAAAAAGTATTGAAAACTGGGTGAGAAAAGAAAGCTATTATGGGTTTCCTGGCAACAACTGATGTGCAGTTACAATCTTACACTTGTGTTTGTGTTTTATGCACTTTCACAGTGTAACAGCTGACTAACATTTCTTCAAAGAATGCAGAGTGTTTCCAACAGGTTGGTATTTGCTTGTGGTGGTGCGTTGGCACTGTGGGAATATGCAGTTTAGAGGAGAGTACGGTTATTTCCCGTGAAGCACAATTGTCCCTAAGCCTCACGGGCACTGTATCAGTAGACGTTACAAAATACATGCACACATGCACTGTAATCCTTCCTGCCTCAGGGCAAGGATTCCATATTGTAGTGTTAGGGCATTCTTGAAATTCATTAGCAGCTCTAGCACCAGCTTACCATTGTGTCAAAAAATCGTGCTATCCAGGAGACAAAAGAACATACCAGAAAACACTGGACATTATGCAGCACGCTGTGAGGAAAGCTGAAAGTCAAGTTGACTTGGCCTGGTGTGTGTCTCTATAAAGCATTTACTGAGGCACAGCACCAGCAGCAGCTCATCAAAGACTGGCTTATTTTATCAGCCAAGTGGAAATGTGCTGAGAAAGAGGCGAGGCAATGATGAGAAGTCAGCGAGGTAACTAAGCTATTGTGCCCATCGCTGGCCCAAACACCCGTGTTACAGTAGTCCTGCGGCTGCTCAACAAAGCTCTAATGTTGAGCAGGGCTCTAAAATTAAATGACCCCGTGGTTGTGACACTGTAACTGACAAGCTGGCCCGCCTTATGCTGAGGGCCAAAGCGAAGGAAATATGGCTAATGAACAGAAAAAATATTGAAATGGGTAGCCTCACACGCTGGGAGCCAGACATGAGTAACCCACATACTCCTGTGTGAGTGTACAATATACACTGTTAGTATATTCAGCTACTTGCAGCTATTTCATAGATTATACAGACTTTAAAATGAGCTATCTCGGAGACAGAAATAGCAGGCTACATAAAAGTTTGTTTACCCTCAGGTACACTGCACTTCTAGTATAACATACCCAGCTTCCACCAAATATAACTATTACACCTCTACTTTCCTTGAGGAAGAGTCTACACATATTTTAAATGTTTAAAATCCTGCCAACATGAAAGAGGTGTAAAGGAGACAATTTATCGCTACATCAAGTATGAAACATGATAAACTCTCTGCTCCAGAAATGTCTACGTAACATATTATATTGCACTGTTATTATTTGTTAAGCAATCACAGCCAATCAGAACTACTCATTTGAAAGGAGGAAAACACAGTCTAAATTAATGGGCATCCTACCCCCAAAGGGTCACATTAGGTGGGGAAGCAGATAACAATTGACTGAGGTTGCTGGCAACTGCAGGGAGATTATGTATAGTTGCATGTCTGCTCTCTCATTCTTTAGTCTCACTCTAATTCACTGCCTCTTCACTTTCCCCCAAGCCTGTTGACTTGTGTTGTGCATTCTTTCCCTCTCTCTTTTTCCCCATCCCTCTTCTCTCTACATCTCCTCTATCATTACCTGTATGATTTTCCCCTGGTTCCTATTTTTCTCTTGCGCCCCGTGTCGGCATACCAATGAGAGGAGGTGATGAGGGACATACAGTGCCCAAGACTTCTGTCCTTCCCCAGAAGACTTCCTCACACACAAGTCTCTAATTGGTCTTAATTGGAAAGGGATGAACCTTGGGATATGAGTCTGTGGGTTCCCATATACTGCATGTACGCGTTGGTGTTTGTGTCCATTTGTCTGTGTCTGTGTGGTAACAAAGACAGAAGTGATGAGCACACACAGCCTCCAGAATAATGCATGCAGCTAAAGTGGTACACAGCACCTCCTTTTTAAATTTTTATACGTGGGTGTATGCAACCTCATGTGTTTGAATATTTATGAAAATATCATGTTTTTGTAGTCCTCGAGCACTAGATTGCTTTTCTAGTCAGAACGAGATTTATGTTATCACACAATCTCACTAGCAATCCCACCTCAAAGCCAATACTTAAAAGGCTATACGTCTATGATGCCCAATATTAAATGCATGAAATGTGTTGTCAAAAAGAAGCTGTCAAAATGCCATACATTCACGCGACAATTTTCCCCTCTGCTGGGGCCACAGAGCTGTTTACCTTAGCTGGGGAATATTATTATAGATAATCACACTTGTCTTTATTTGGAATACATACATATTCTTACCACGATGACTAACCTTGCAGCAGAACATAAAAGTCAATGGAGGGGAAAATTGTATGGGTGACACTAGTGGGACTTGACACCGTAGGTCCTTCACGAGGGTGCACGTTGTGTGCATGTACAATCAGCCATTTAGCAATTTTCTTTGATGATAACACCGCACGGAGAGGCACATTTGTTCTGTGAAGGGTTACTGGCCAAGGCCATGGAGAGATGCTCAGAGAGACAGAGCGGATGTACTTGAGGTGAGTGCTACAAGATATCAGAAAGAGGATTATCCTCAATGGGTCATGAGATATATATTGCTCTTAAAATGTCACTAAAAACAGTGTCTTTCTGGCAGTGATTTGATGTAAATCAAGGCTTCAGCAAATTCCTCTTCACTTTTAATTCATTATCCAAAATATTTCTTATTAATCAAGCACTTATTTAGTCTATAAAATGTCTGAGGATGGGGACAAATGTCAATTGCAAGTTCTCAGAGCCCAAGGTGTCATCTTCTAACTGCTTATTTTGACTGAAAAACTGTTACAAGCTCAAAGCGATTTGGTTTACAGTAATGTAAGACAAAGAAAAGCAACAAATTCTCACAGTGGAGAAGCTGCAACCTACAATATATTTAAAAACATCGTTCAAATTTCATTATCAATTAATGTGAATAATATAATATCAGTTTGGTTTATAAAATGTATCAAAATACTAAAAAATGTTCATAATAATTTTCCTGAATCCAAAATGACTTCTTCAAATGTACTGTTTAGTCCAAAATCAAAAAAATATTCATTTTACTATCATAAAGGCTAAGAAAACAAGCAAATATTCACATTTTAGGGGCTATGACCGAAAAGAATTTGTAGCATTTTTTGTTTTGTTTTGTATTTTTGCCATACCTGAGGAAGGGACACTATGCTCCCGGCAGTCACCCCCTCAGCTCAAAACCAGAAAATCTGCAACTGATTGAAGACAGGGATCGAGTTACAGTTTACTTCTCAGTCCTGTTTCCATGTGCAGGCATGTGCACCCCAGCCAACCTTCTGTGCCCTTGCCCTCCCCAACCTGACAAATATGGAACTTGACCCTTTCTGAATACTGAAGCCGACCTGCACACTGAATATAACCTTGGCGCAGGCGAGGGGAGCGAGGTGTGTTTCCAATAAACTCAAGTCTTTGAGTATGTATATGTGCGTGCTGAGGTGTGTGAATGTATGCATGCTCTGTTTATGTGAATTGTGCATGCCTCTGTGTATACATGTATGTGTCTTTATGCAGGTCTGCATAACCACATGTGCTTATTTGCTCATATATGACTGCTTTTAGGTGCGTGTTTGTGGGTGCGCGAGGGTTCAATAACCATGTGTGCAGCAGGGGGGCTCTGGAGTGTCTCAGCACCCAAGGTGCCAAGGACATGGCTTGACAGGTGTGTGTGGAGGACCTAGTGGTCTGCAGAGCAGCAGCGGGCAGCAGCACAATGTGCCCATTCAGGCCTGGAAGGAGACAACCGAGATATCGCAGGACCCCTGTGAGGAGGGGCCGGTCATCTGGGGGCATGTCAACCTTTCACCGTGACTACAAAGAAAGACATAACTATAACTGTATCAACACAGTAATGGGCTATGTGACTCCATGCTGGCTAGCTGTCTACCAGTATGTGACAGATATAGGTTGTCAACAATTTTTACTGTAGACTGACTCTTCTGAGATACCTTTGACTATCGAGGCTAAAAATTGTGTTTTAATGTGGCGCTATGGCTCGTGAGAGGTGAATGGTTGAGAATAGACATGACATTATATAGGCCAAGAGTGGAAACACTTAAAAGATTTGTCAGAGTAAATAATTACGACGTTAAATGCTACATCCTATAACGTACTACAGTCCTGGTTTTGTTCCATTTATTCCCAGTAGTGCCAAATCTGTCAAAAGAAAAAGAAAAATACATTTGCCCTCTTCTAAACCATCAAGGAAAACCAATACACCATCAGTCATCCTGCAAAAATTAAAAACAGCAAATGTAACAGCTTTGACTAATTTCTTCACCATACATTCCTTATTTACAAGAATTAACAAAGTGGCCACTGATGTGGTAAAATTTTACATTATCTCTACTAAATTAACGACAGTGGGGATAAATGGTGGTAACCTGGTTATATCTGAGTAATTTAGAATATGGATGCATTCATAGATTATGGTTTCATTACAGCACACTGTACACACATGCACTCACACACACACACCACAGACCTCGGTTTCCAGAAGACTCAAAGGAGACTCACTAATGCCCACACAACCCTCACATGACCGTGCTCATTTTTTAAGCTAATGTGGCGGGAGTGATTGTGGGAGTGAGCTGGGTCAGGAGTGCAATGGAGTTCATACGTCTCTGGCAGCTTTCGGGCACACAATGCCTGCCAGCACTGCTGCCATCAGAAGATTGGACATGCCGTCGCCCGAAAGCCAGCGCGATGCCTGGCTACGCGTGAGCAATACCTGTGTGCTGCGCATAGTATAGAGCAGGTGCCGGTCCATGTAATTGAATCGAGGATGAATATAGACAGGGTGGGATGGGTGTTGAAGGAAAACATGTCGTACGAATTTGATGCTCTATGTAGAGAGAATGCTTTCAGGAAAGACTGCTCAAAAGGGATAGACTACAAATTATCAGAGAAGAAACTGGTAAAATGGTATGTAATAATGCTGTTGCTGGTGATGAAGGAAGGTGACTACAAAAGTGGTGGCATGGTTGCCTTTCTTGGCACTGTGGTTCACATTTGTCACCATCATGAGATGGCATGGCCTTTACCTTGCTGCTGCTCTATGCACTGGGGTGCCAGGCTGCTCTGGGCTGCCGAGGCTATCACCTGATCCTGCACATTTGTAGATGCATGGCTCAGCAAAGAATGAGGGTAGGCATCTTTCTATCACTGAAAGCCTTCACTCCATTTTCCATGCTAGTGGCTGATGTGATAGCATGTGGCCATCTACTGCTTTAATGTTACAATATGGGCTGTGGATAGGTGTTCAATTCTTCTTGGGTGCAGCAAAAGATAAGAGCCCTATTCTCGCCGGAGGAGAGAGGAGGAGGAGGCCACCTGCAATGAGCAAATGGATGGATGGGAGAAAGAAACAGTAGCTAGCCTTGCTAATGAATGGCCACTGTGAGGAGGGAAAAAGGTGTGTTTATGCTTAAGATGACAAGAAGGGCCTGCGTAGGAAAAAGGAGAAATGAAAAGCTGGGATGTGTGGATGCTACGGAACACTCTATGGCACCCAGCCCTGATCCCACTGCCGTCAGACTGTGCGGTATCATTTGGTTTGTCTGGTAGGGATGCTTGGCTACTGTAAGGACTAAAAGGTGAAAGAGGGTGGGAGAAGGCCACTAAAAAAAATCTGAATGAGCGGTGTGCTTGGTTGCAGAGTGAACAGGAGGGTGGTACCCGGCTGGGGAGCTGCATGCTGATGGAAACATGGATCTTTGAAGCAGCTAAAATTTCCCACAATTTACGTTCAGTGCGCAGAGAGTAGTTTACCCTTTAAGAAACAAAGTGGAGTGCACGAGTGAGGGGTGATGGATGGGCGTATAGCATGTCTGACTGTCATGTCAAAGGCTGAAGTTCACCTCCAGTCACAGACATGCTACTGATGATCGCCTTTTAATCAATTGGAGTTTTTCCCTAACTATACCCAAGTGTTTTAATTGCCCTCAACCAGATGTTTTAGTTTCCTATAACCCTAACTATATTGTAACCAATCTTTATTTACCATAATCACAGTTTTTCCATAATTTTAACCAATACTATGGGTGGAATGCACAGATATTCTAAAAAGCAAGAATTCTAAATAGTAGGATGTAAAAATGTTTTTGCAGAATTTGTCCAATACTGATGCTCCTATCTGGCAAATGGCTTGCTCTAATTTTACACCTTGTTCCATTGTGTTTATGTATTCTTGTCAGTATGCACTGGGTTTCAGTTGACTTGGTGAAATGGAGAAATAGCTCAGTTTGGCTTCCGGAGCAGTTAAAATGATGCCTCTAACCTTGTTTACCTGTTATGGTATGTTGGGTCGCGACCAGGTCAGGAGGAGTCAAATTTCATTTTAACTGGGTATAACAATTCATTCCAGCTATCCAGTGGTGGTAATATAGTAGGGCACCAAATGGCAAACCTTTCCAGAGTCTCAGAAACTATATATGGTGACAGTCAGCATATTTTCTGGTTTCTGTTACCTGGGTCATGTATAGGTCGCAAATGAGATTTTAAAGATGAAGTTCGGAGGTCGTGAGATTGGTTCAGCATATTTTGCATGCCATTATAATTGTATATGGGTATATGAAAACAAACTGCCAGTGCATGGTATCAGACACAAGGAGACTGATGGCTGCCGGAGTGGGGTTTCTTATGCATGACGAATTGGCGCATCTGCTGGTGTGACTGTGCAAAGCTCTTGTCGGTCAGGGGAAGTTCTCAAGAAAACAGGAGGAAGCGTCATCTGAAAACAAGCAAACAAAAGCCAGGCTGTCATCTGCTTAAGCAGTCTTTATGGTCAGTGTCGCGGTATCCGGGTATGGTGGGAATCACCTGGGGGCAATCAAGGTGCAGTCACTCAGGTGAGGAAACATTCTGCCAGATCTGGGAGGCAGCATCTGAAATGGGTAAAAATCCTTAGGGAAAACCTGTAGAAAGAGCTTAAAGGATCAGTCCACAAGCCTTGCCACACCTTGTCATCCAAGTTACAAAAACCCCACCAAAGGTTGGTCAAAGTTTGTCAGATGTCAAAACAGATCGTGAAAACCATCAAAACTCTATCAAGGTAAAGTGCCTGTGTGGCCTCTGTCCAGACCTGCCTGAGGTCCTTTTCAATTCAATGGCATTTCCTAATTAGATGAGAAGGATGGTTTGATGTACATGCTCTCATAGTATTAAAAAGGAAGCAGAAAAAAAGGGCCAAGCATGGAGGCCCCCCAAGGCCCCCCTTGTTTGCCTGCAGTGCAGCGATAGAGAAGGTTACAATTGTCTCTCCCTCTCTCTCCAGTGCATCCACAGATGCAGAGAAAAATCGATGCACAAAAAGCACTTCATTCCTGCTCAATTTCATCCTTTACTGCCAGTATAATTAAAAGTGGCTTCGATGGACTTTCCAATCCAAATTTCCCCATCAGCTGGAGGTGGCCTGCTCAAAGTCATCAGTGCTAAATTCAAGGAAACAGGCTTCTCTTGGGACTGTTATGGCATCATGTATGCAGGTTTCATGTTGACTGTACTGAAGGTTAGGTTATTGATAACTACTCTGATGCAATTCACCAGATGTGCATATATACTTTGCAGTGATAGGAGAGACAGATACAGACATTGAAATGTAAGGGGTTCATGTTTAATTATTGTATTATCACAATTTGATTTGTCCCCCATTAAAGATACAATCAAACAACAGGAAATTGTGACTGTGGTAATTGGCATAAAAATCAAACCAAGCCTTGCTCGTCCCATTTTAATTCCATTTCTACCAAAGCAACATGAAGAGCATAAATCACTGTTACACACTCTTTCTGAAAACCGCAGCTTCCTGCACTGATAACACCAGCTGAGAGACAGAAATTAGCAAATTACCTGTGTGTCATGGCTGCATCCAAGCTGCTGGACCAATTATTTCTGCTCTGGTGAAATTGTAAAGGCCTTTCCAGCTGTGTTTGACACAAAGCTGGCTTAGGGAGGCTTACTACTGACCAAAAACATAAACAAGATTACCTTTCACAGCACTCATGAGTGACAACAGAACCCCTGCTAAATGAACCTTTGGTCTGGAGCCGCCAAAAGTTGTGGATTGTCTCTTTACTACTTTTGTTACTTCTCAATAGAGACTGAAAGGCAAAGCAATCATTGTTGTCTATAACAATCAATAATGGGCTCTTCATTAGTAGAGACTGTATAGCCCCTGGAATTAACAAAAAAGACAGAACAATGCATTAAGAAAGAGACACCACAGGCATGGGTGTAATGAAACTAGATTGCAGATATCTGCTTAACTCCAGCATTCCACTGATGACTTCTAAGGCAATAACTACACCTACCTTATTAATCATTATGGGCAGGAATTCCATAAAGGGTTGCCCTACACTGACCTGAGTGGGCTCATTGTCTGGTGGCATGCTGCAGTTTCATATTTTCCAAGTGGAACTAGTATGCTATTGTGTTAAGCTACGTGCCCTATGTCAGCCTGACTTTTAGCTACATTTATTATGTATGAGAGGGTAAAAGGGGTTCATGAGAAGATTATAAAAGCTTAACATTTTGATGAGATTAATCTAGCTTTCAATCTTTGCTTGCACACAGTAGTGAACCAATTACAATTGTGGCAGTCCACGGACAAATAACATTTATATCTCTATGAGTGTATGTTCTGAGCTGCTTGAGAATCTTAAAAAACATTAATTGGAAGCAGAATTATTCCTGCACCATCTGCCATAAGAAAATTTATATCATGAGCATGTCAAGAGTGCTCACAAGAAGCCTGGCGGAAGCGGGGGACTGCAACTATCAATGCAGCCTCTGTCAGAAGATAGAGTATCACTGTGGAGAACAGGA
>BRZM01002066.1:0-34879 GCA_033238685.1 Lates japonicus
GGGTCTAAACGTTGTGCAAGAGTTTTTGTTAAAATTTTATAGTCGCAGCACAGGAGGCTTATTGGCCTGTATGAGCTACACTGTACAGGATCTTTATCTTTTTTTAGTAAGACTGAAATTGTGGCCTGAGTAAGCGTTTGCGGTAATTTTCCATTGGCCAGAGATTCATCATAGACTGATTTAAGAATGGGTGCAAGTTTTGAAGAGAATTCCTTGTAAAACTCTACGGGGAATCCGTCTGGGCCTGGCACCCTTCCTGCCTGAGATGACCTAATGGCAATCACTATTTCCTCAAGTGACAATGGCTGCTCTAGGAGTGATTGCGCATCTGGAGAAAGTTTTGGGATATCGAGCGAATCAAGAAACGAGTAAATCTCCGATGAGCTACTATCTACCTCCGATTGATATAGAGTAGCATAATATTGTTTAAACTGGTCATTAATGACTCGGGGGCTCAGAGATACCGAGTCAGCACCTGTATTAATTCCAGGGATCATTTGTTCAGCTGACTGCTGTTTAAGTTGGAGAGCTAGGAGCCTCCCCGCTCTATCTCCATGTTCATAATATACCTGTCTGGATTTTAAAATATTTTTTTCAGCTTTCCATGTCATAAGTGTATCAAATTCAGTTTGCAACAGTAGTTTCTCCTTATAAAGGTCTTGCGTAGGTGAAAGAACATAGCGCCTGTCAATATCTGCAATTTTGTCAGCCAGCTCTTTAAGTTTTTTGGAACGCTCTTTATTCCTATGTGCCACATAAGAGATAACTTGGCCCCTAATGTAAGCTTTCATAGACTCCCACAAAACTCCCCTTGACACGTCCTGAGTGTCATTAACTTCCAAGAAGAAGTCAATCTGATTGTTGAGAAATGTTCGAAAATGTTCACATAAAAGTAGTTGGGGATCTAGCCGCCAAGTTCGTTGGGGAGCTACATTGGCTGGAAAAATTAGATCCATCTGCACTGGGCTGTGATCTGAAAGCACTATACTGTGATAATTGCTGCTGGAAATTAAAGGGATGAGGCAATAAAATAATCAATCCTGGAGTAATTGTGATGCACGGGAGAGAAGAAGGAGAATTGCTTTGTATTTCCGCCAGGGGTCTGATAAGCCATAGGAACGAAGAAGGGAATTAATAGCCACTGCAGCTGACGAAAGAGCATTAGACCTTACACTTGATCTGTCCAGCTGGGCATTAAGGACGCAGTTGAAGTCCCCTCCTAGAATTAGTTTGTAGAAATTAAGGTCTGGGAGAGTTGAAAAAAATTAAGAAAGAACTGTGCATTGTCCCAATTTGGTCCATAAATGTTAGCTGTTATTATAGCTGTATTAAAAAGCTTGCTCACTACAACAATATATCTGCCGTTAGCATCTGATATTACTTCAGAGTGTTCAAACGGAATCCCTTTCCTAATTAGAACTGCTGTTCCCCTTGCTTTATAATTAAAACGTAAATGATATATTTGTCCGATCCATTTACAACTTAGTCTTTTTTGGGAATTAATGTTTAAATGTGTCTCCTGTAGCAATATTACACCAGGTTTTAATGATTTCAGATGGCTAAACACCTTGCTCCGTTTAACCAAATTATTCAGCCCTTTGACGTTCCAGCTAATGAACGAAACTGCTCCTTGTTGATTGTTTACATTACCCGGAACCATAGTGCAACCATTTGAAATGAACCGGTCCTACATGTTGGCTATATCTAAGTATTTCCATGCATGTCTGAGTCAAACCATAAACCACAAATAAGCCCAAAGGAAAACTGACATAGACAAACAGATAGACATAGATAAACCCCTTACAATCCTGGACTCCTGGGCTGGTCTTGCTTAAACCTAAGACTGCCCTGAAAACTCCCCTCTCTCTCCTATGCATATAACACGTCTACTCTAACTTGAACTCCTACATGAACTCTGCAAAGGGCAAAACAAAATACAGTAGGGCTTTCCTTTCAATATTATCATTGCTGCATGTGTGCTGGCTCTTATTTGGTAACAGGCTGATACGGTTCTTAACACTTACAGTTGGAAGATATCCCACAGGAAAAAAAAAATATATTAAATCAAGATTATTGATTAATAGTAGTGATAGGGGGATTCATTAAGTAAAGAACAGGGGAAAAAAAGCATTAGAAAATAAATAAAAGGGTTTTGATGCTTATCTTTTAAGAAAATTGTTGCATCATCTGCTAGTTGACTAATGATAATGTCTGTGCCCAGTACATTAAGTTTCTTGATGTCATGTCATCACAGTTTTTGAGATAAACTGCTAATGTTTCTGTTGCTAAAATAAACAAAAATGGCGGATACCCACATGAATATTGAAGCTTGGGGTAGTGCCATTAGATAATATGATACAACTGTTGATACTTTGATATAGACCACCAACTAACTTTCTAAATTTAGCTCCAAAATTAAAATGTTCAAGCACCGAAAGGATGAATGGATGTTCCACTGAGTCAAAAGCTTTATAGAAATCTAAAAAGAGAAGAAAACCATCATCTTCAATTAGATTTTTATATTTAATGATGTCCATTACTAATCTTATATTGTTATGGATTGATCTACCTTTTAAGAATCCAGATTGTGTTTCTGCAATAATATCAGAAATCCAAGTTGAGTTGAGTAGTGAAGATGTAAGTCAGGAGTTTGTAGTCTGAATTTCTTAGAGTAATGGGCCTTCTATTTTCTATAAATCTGGGGTTTTTCCCAGGTTTTGGGAGTGAGATGATGACCCCATGTCTCATTGTGGGCAGAAGTACAAAGGTTTCAAATATTTCTGTGAAAACTTGGTGGAATAGTTCTCTTAAATCTTCCCAGAAATGTCTGTAAAAGTCACCTGTGAGGCCATCTGAGCTGGGGCTTTGTTAAGAGAAAGGCGATCAATTACTGCATCAAGCTCTGCAATTGCTATTTGACTGTCACATACTTGTTTGAAGTCATCTTTTATTTTTTGAATATGTTTGTCTATGTCCTGTAAAAACTAGTCCTCATAAGAAAATCTCGAGCTATAAAGCTGGCTGTAAAATTGAAAGATTTCTGATTCTTGTCTTTTAAGATCTTGCAGTGGCTTGCAATTAACCAATGGTCAATTCTAGATTTCAGATTGTGATTTGACCTGAACCATGAGTATTTAATTATTCCTGGATTCAAGTGTCTCCAAGCACAGGCGCCGGATTCATATCAGAAGTGGGGGGGTGGGGGCAGAAAGAGTATGCTAATCTACCCATACTGAGCAATAAATCACTTTATTTTTTGAATAACCCAAGGTCTATCCACGGCTCTTGTCTAAGCTCACACATCTCTTGCTGCTGTGGGAGACCACGCAATGTGGCGCACAGTTGACAGGGGGAGAGGGGGAAGGTGCTGCTCCCACCCGCTTACTGCCTGCATCTGCAGGGCATCGCTGGCCACGAGATTGTGAATTTGATAAACAACACGGTGCTGCACAGGGCTCTAGATACTGAACACGTGAGGCACAGGGAAGCCTGCACTTAAACATGTAGCGTTACAGTGTCTGCAAACTATATGACATCACCACCAGCAGCTGCATACACAAGTGAGTTAGAGGGCTATAGCATCTAGTTCTGCTCTTTATGTCATTTCAAATATTCTAGTCTCATTTGGCCTCACCACTTTATAGCTATTGTTGATATCATATCATGAGGGATTAAACCTACAAGCAGCATTGATCGGGCCCTCGCACAATTCTTCTTGTTTTATGTTTGCCTGCTTCATTTTACCTAATGTCTTAGAGTGGATGGGAATGATTGACGCAACGATACAATTATGCCACTCATAAAGAATGTGGGTCAGGGGTGTAAAGTGGGGGGGGGGGCAGTGGCCCCTTGCCCCCCCTAGTTCCGGCGCCCTTGTCTACAAGCATCAATCAGATTGTGATCATTGCAAAAGTTATTGATTACAGCATTTGGATGACTTACAAAAAGTCATCAAGAACTAGATTTATATAATCTCCAGTTATGATGTTGGAGCCTAATATCCTGTAGCCTAATATCTTGCTAGCATTTCTATACACTGATACATATTGGACTATATTGATTGTTTTACACTGCTCAAAAACAATTAAGGGAACACTTAATCATCACAGTATAACACCAAGTAATACCAAACAGGTACAATGGAGAGGCAAAAGCAAGACAACCCCCAAAAGTTTTGGTTTTACATGTGACAGACATGACAGACAGTTGCTCTTTCCTTATCCTTCCTGACTGGTGCCACCAAGTACCACCAGACTATCCAGGAGCTAACCAGTGCCCTGACCCAGATCTAAATTGTTAACCCACTGAGGGCTGGATTCAAAATCACACAATAGTAAAAAACTGAAACCACAGGCTGATCCAACTTGTGTGAATTTCTTCACAGCAACTCATAATTTGACTCCCAACAATGTCTGGGCATGCTGGGATGGTGTCCCAGGAGATGTCCTCCCAGATCTGGGTCAGGAGTTGGACTACCTGTGCAACCTGATTGGGTTGCAAGTACCAGTTCATGCTGCCAGTAGTGACAAGGACACTAGCAGAACACAAAAGAAGAAGAAGAATCAGTCAGGAAGGATAAGGAGAGTGTTGAAGAAACTCTCAAGTCCTTAATTAAAAGTTTGCTTCAGTGGTGGTGATTTATTGGTATTCCAGAATACGGTGAGTCTGCTGACAGAGAGCAGGTTTAGGACAGCAAACTGACCCAGAGTGAAGGGCAGGGGGGCAGTTATACTGTGGTACAGGACAGTGAACAAACAGTATGTAAATGTGAACAGTATCACTGTGAGTACAGGGGAGTGTCAAACAGTATGTAAAGGTGAGGTGAAGAACGGTACAGGATGGGATCACATGACATAGACAAGACCTTTTGTTGACTCAGCAGCTTGCCATTGTAGGTGTGACATAATCAACATTGGCTATGCCAGTGTAAGGTGACATAATCAACAGTTAGAAGGTAATGCATAGGCCTGTCACCAACTGCTCTAAATCACCTCTCATCTCAGAAAAATATATATTAATATATTAAAGCACAGACTGAATGAATGAACAAATACATAAATAATGGAGGTCAAGTGCAGTGTAGCACTGAAAAGTTCATTTTTATGAAATAACCTAAATCAAAGTGATGACTGCAGAGATTAAATAAGGGACATGAATAGTGTCACCCCGTGATTGCTGTTTATGTTTCTAGATTTGCTGCAAAATACTATAAAGGCAGGTAGGTCAGGGTTCGGGACGGCCACTGTGTTGTGGGTAGACGTGGTGCGTTCCATATCCCTTTGGGTTGTCCACCATCAATGAGCTACATTCCATTTCGAATTGCCCCCAGTCTGCCGCAGTCCAAAAACTACCGTCTCTGTTAACAAATGGCGTTTGATAGCCCGTGACTCCAACATGGGAAATCGCTAATGGAAATGTATATTTTCAAGAGTTTGGTGGCATAGGCAATATTAAATAATCAAAGCAGACGTGCTTCTCCATAGCAAAACAGCTGAGGATTATGGGTATTGTTGAGCCCAAAACGATAGAGAACAGCAATAGAATCTATAAATGTAAATATACATTAAAATACACGACAGACTCTTAACACTTTAGCAAACATAAGAAAAAACAGTTTCTGCGCTTTGGCGTCCCGAGTGACAGAAAAAAAGATGTGGCAAGGACATGAAAGTTATTTCCAACTGAAATACATTAGAGATTAGAGCTGAGAGGCATGAAAAAAATGCAAGTTCTCTCACCTGTAATTTTAATCACATAATAAATGTTCAATATTTCCCCATTCATTATATTTTACACTGCCACTAATATAAACTGCTTACTGTCCCCTGACTTACGCTTTGCCAATTCCTATCTGCTTACCTCACGTGGATACAGTCCATAATATGCATCAGCAGCCCTCATCAGATATTCTGTCAAATCTTTCTCCCGTTCATCAGTGAAGACCTTCTTTCCACTGTGGTAGCCTACACGTGGAAGTTCCCTTGATTCCGTCTCTTCTAACTTCTTCCTGTCTTTACTAAATCTGTATAGAGTGACGTGGCATATGTCATTCAATTTTGCCACAGCTCTGATGGACTTTCCCTGCTTTTTTAGATCATTTGATGCTCTCTCCAAAATGTTGAGAGGCACCCCACAGTCAGTCTTTTCTCTTCCTTACCAGACTTTAATTTGTCCATTGTCCTCCACACCGATGCATCAAATGAAGGTCTGGAAGCGGTGCTCTATCAGCAACAGGGGAGTAAACTCTACACTCACACCTGTTGAGAAAAACTACCATCTCCATTCTGGCAAGCTGGAGTTTCTTGCGTTGAAGTGGGCAATCTTCAACAAATTTAGGGATTATCTCTATTACACACCCACATTCACTGTTTACATTGATAATAATCCCCTTACCTATGTTCTGAGCACTGCTAAGTTAAACGCTGTTGCACATCGTTGGGTGTGTGAGTTAGCTGACTTCCATTTCACCAGGCAAGTCAAATACAGACGCTGACAGGTACTATGGAGTTACTTTCCTACCTTTATTCAAGACCGTGGTCTTTCAGTTTGGGAGCATATGTTTGCTATTTCACATTCCGTTTTTGTAATGCTCTTTCTTAAAACTCTCTCATCTCTCTCAAATGTTCCCTGCTAGAACACAAAATCTCCCCCTTCTCTCAAAAAGTCACTGCTTGAGAACAGCATCCCTTCCTGGCAGTTACTGCACCATTGTTAGTGAGGAACTTCCCAGACTCCCGCTACATATAAAAGAGCCCTGGATGGAGAATTTCAGAATGTATCATGATGTGACTGATGAAGTGTGTGCTGCGTCGTGAAGTAATCCTTTACTCTTGTGTGCTGGCACTGTGCGCCATACGAAATAACACTGGTAAAACAAGATTTAAAGTGAACAGATTTGAACTGCAACAGCTCGCTTTCCTAGTGACCACTGATTGACTGACAGAGTGACTGCAGCGAATCAACCTCTCTATCACTCTTATTCCTCTGTCATAATATTTTTCAGACTCATCATCTGTAACTGATACTCCCACCTTGGACATACGTGGTCGGTCCTCCTGGTTGTCTACTGGGTTAAATGTTGAAAAGAGGGGAGTCATATTTGGCTTGTTCAAAAGTGTGCATTGCCAGGTCTTCATCTTCAGCTACCTCAGCATCCAGTCTCAGGACCACTAGTCTTTATTTGTAATTTGTTTTTAACATAGAAGACAAAGACAAAATGACATTAAAACTAACTCATAAACCACAGCAATTCTATGTGGGCTGTGTACCACACTCCCTCTCTTCAAAGTAGCCAGAAGTAGCAAGAATCAGAATCCTTTATTAATCCCTTGCAGGAAATAGTTGAACAAACAAGCATATTTAAATAAGAAAATAAACAGGAAAAAGAAAATAGAAAAGAAATAGTAAGTAAAACTGTTTAAATAGAAAGTTAAGAAAGTGAAGCAGGAGCGACTGAAACAGGCTGCATGTGAGTTGACGCATGCGCACTATCTATACCAAATCCAACAGCCAGGAGCTACGCCAGTTAAATAAGAGCCACACCACACACCACACTTGTTATAATCAGAAGTATATATGTATACATGCGCACACATACACACACACACGTCAGTGTTGTGTTCAATTGAAAACTAAACAACAAACAAAACAAGCAAGCAAACAAACAAAAAACAGTGGCAAGATGGAGCCACTGAATCTGCTAGAGCAGCTCTGTTTCCTGACGTGCCTGTGACAGACAGTCACAGCTGCTATGGACCAAAATATCACAGGAGGAACCAACCCAAACAAGGGGACAACACCCACTGACCACATCTACCTCTACTGCCTCGCAAGGCACATAGAGACCGAATAGATGAGCAACAAAATGTTTGCTCTCATTTCATTTACTCACAATAGTTAAAAATAATATTAAAATTAATTATAACTAAATGTTATATTTCAGTTATAGGTCTGTGTTATTAGGAAGGGCCAGTGGTGATGAAAAAACAAATACAACAGAGTAGGTGAGCTGAGATATCTCTGTTTGATAAGTAAGCTTTGCACCTAGCAGAGTGACCAAGACAAAATAGTCCAATTCCTCCATGAGCTATAAGGGTAAAGTCAAGGCACCATATGAAATTAAACCTTTGTCTCACACATGGATTTTTATTGCCCTAGATCAGTAAATTGATTAATTATACAGTCGCATTCGCATTAAAAGAAAGATCTCACTATTTTCTGCCCTGAGATATGGACTTTGCTACTGGTCTTGACTGGACAACTTTCATTACAGTGGGTTATATTGGGCCTTTAAAGTCCAGTGGCTGAGAGATGCAGCGAATGCAAACCAAATGCACCAAGCCTATGTGTTGTGGTACAAGAATAAGCTGAGGATCTTTGTTGCATACCTTCATCTGCTGTCATACTGCATGGCATAATGTTATACCGAAGACATGAAGAAACCAACTAAAATCTATTAAATTCAGCTTTGTTTTAGCTTGAAACAGGTTTATTGTCTTAATAGTGTCTGGTTTTGATTACTGTTAATCTAGATAAGTGTACATAACAAGGCTGTGGATCTCACATTGCAAACAGGAAGAAAACCTGCAAGTGTTAGGGATGGTAACAACAAATGGCGCAGAAGTTGGATATTCATAAAAGAGATTAAGAGAGCAGCAGAAAGGGAACTGATATGTTTTAAGATCACCCTCTCTGTCATGCACGTCAAGGAGAAGCTCAACACAATACAAAACTGCAGTTCAAGTGATTGTGGACTATTTGAGGTAGAGCAGCAATTGTTGGCATGTCAGAATAAATATTATTCAACAAATAGCTATAGCAGATTATCATTACAATACACATTTGAAATGTCAGAAAGTTGGCAGGAAAAATAATAATAATTTCACCTTGTGGTTGCCGTAAACCGTCAGGGTGCAAGTTCAACAGGAAACACAATAATACAGGCAGTCTGTTGGGATATCTATTATTGCTTGGTTGAGTGTATTTGTCAGCTCACCCCTGTACTGCTTTTGTTCTTATCATCAGGCATCTGGGTTCAGAAATTATTTAGAAGATATGAGAATATCGGTGAGACTATTCAAATTTTGTTTACAAAACAGTACATCACTTTAGTTAAACCCGCAACAACTATTTTTCTTTTTGTTTTGTTTTCGTTTCTTTTGTGTTTTTGCTTTTGTTGTTGTTTTTTGTTTGTTTTTGGTGCAGCAGAAAGAAAATTATGGACACAACACTTCAATCATTGCTTACCAGCAGTTATAGGATAACATTATCATTCATTTGCACAAGTGCCTGCAGTTTCAATACCTGGTGAATGTAAACTGAATACTCAATTTCTTTTTGTAGCTCTGTTTTTGGCCCTAACAACTCCTGAGGAAAATATTTGACTTTTCAGTTACAAATGCTCCATTATTACTCAAGTGGGCTTACCGTAACCATCTGCGGTAAGTTGTATGTCTACAGTGGTTCTTTACTAGGCAGCCGCTCGCTGCGGCCGAGCTGCAACATTTAGGACAACATTATTCTGAAAAGATTGATTATGGCCACTTAAATTAAAAGCAAAACTATGTATATATTCTGCTGAATAGGCATCTTAAATTTCACTTCAAGATTCTCTTGAATGAGCTGTTTTACAAACTTATTATTGGTAGCCAGTGGAATGGGACCACAAACAAGACATACAGTAAATATGTCCCATGAGGCCTGTACTACAAAGCAAGTTCAACATACCCAGGATATCTTTTTTAGCATCTGGCTTCACTAAACATAACAAGTTTAGTCTCACTCAAGCGGGTCATACACGGTGGTTTTCAACTCATTAAGTCGTTTAGACCTAGAGCACGTTGATATGAGGAGACCAGAGCTGTTAATTACAAGCAACGTTAAGTCAGAAAGTAAGTAAGGAGTAAATTACTTAATAAGGAGAAGAGACGCTGATATCTGCAGGTTTATTTGTTATAAACGCCCAAAAATTTGTTTAAGAGGATGAAACAAACAATGTGATCACATGACTAGAATAGAAAAGGAACACTAGAAATAATTTCCAATTAATAAAGGCAGGTTATGGACAGATTGTAAATAAGTAGGCCTACAAAAATAATTGTTTCATAATGCTCTTTAGTCTGATGGTGATTTATTCCAAGTTACTCAATATGTGGGGATGCAGATGAAAAGTTACAGTAAAGTCAGACTGTTTCTGCTGCCAGAGAAGAGGAGAATTGCGTCTGACTGAAATGTTGATTTTATAATCGATTATTATGGTTTTCCAGTGATGTGATTGGTCAGTAGTTGTTGACCAGTTTTGATCTGATCCTCTCAAACAGAACATGCTCTGAGCAGAAGGCTGTTCAGCATTAGTTATCGCGGTAATTTCACCCTGCTAAGAAGTGAACCACCGCTAGAAGACTGAAAACCCAGAGCAAAACTTAGTTATCTCAATCCCCAACCTGCTTCGTAGTACAGCTCCTAAAGTCATAGACCAAATAAAGTTGTATCAAACTATAGGATTGGATGAATTACAAGAATTTGTTTTATGTCTTATAAATCGAACTCTTCATCTGTTTAAAATTTTTGTTGTTTGTTAAAGTACCTCGTACACTCAAAACAGAGTAGCACAGAGCACACACACATTAGTTTTGTACTTGTAAAATTTACTAGCTGGTACCAATACATTTTATTATTCTGAGAGACATTTGTGTATTAAGGGTGCCACTGTATATGAAAAAAAGAGAAACTAATCAGTATCATTGTGGAGGAACAACAAACTTCTCAGACTGAAAGTCATGAGAATTGATCTAAAGAAGATATGTGGTAGCTAATTAGGACAATACAGAAATATAATCAGTATGTCATGGCTCAGAGATGTTTACCTCTAGGATTAAATCCTGGGATTATTACATAAGCACACACCTCAATTGTCTATGCACGCCTTAAGAGCTACAGACACACACAAAGAGGTAAAATATCAGTAAGGCAGGCATGCAGTCATGCAATACCAGACAAACACACACAGGCAGGCAAGGTGAAGGCGGCATGGTGTCTCATCTGTGCTCCTTGTCACAGAGTCCCTTGTGATCATTACGGTCATGTGACTAGCTCTGGGGCACTTGGTAGGTCAGCCAGTCTAGCACTGAGGAGATAGCCCGATTGCTGCAACATGCATGTAACATACATGCACACATGAGCACACAGGACCTTAATTGACATACACGCACCGCTAACACACACACACATACAAACTCACACAAAGCCAGCAGACATTTATTCAGAAGAAGACTCATAAAGGAACAGTCAGGCACTCACAAACAGTCAGACAGACTCACATCTTCCTGAGGCAAAAAAATAGACACCCACTCTAGTAATAGCAGATAACAGACACATACATAAAACACCACTCTATTCCATGTATTCCTATGTCCACTCTGTCACATTTACCAAGACCTAGAAAGTACCCATCTGATAGAACAAAGACTAAAAACAAACACTTTTTTCAAATTGTAGTAATAAGTCTGAAATACTTATCATAAAAGTTTGGTTTATGTTCAAACCTTTCAGGGGGTGGGAAATGGAATGCAGACCTATTATGGAAAGACAGGAACAACTATGGGAAGTTATTACAAGACACCCTGAAAGAAGCTAACATATTTGATAGCAACATCTCCAATCTCTATCAGGGCTGGAGATTAGTTGTGGTTGTACAGACAAGCTCAGACTGAGCTGAGGCTGTGAAGCAAAGAGGCGACAGATTCTGCATACATTCCTAACAGTTCAACACCTCCCAGCTGGCTGAAGCTAATGCTGGTACTGTGTTCAACAACTCCATCTGGCCAGTGTTATAGCTGTTGTGCTGTGCCTGCTGTCTCTTCGGCGACCACCTGAACAGTGCTTGTGGCACCAACATGTTGTCACATACAGAGGGTGAATCTTCAAGATTAAGGCTAATTATCTTTTTCTTCACCAGATTTTTGCACCTTTTCAGTCATTGTGTCTCATTGTTGATATCCAATATCCTGCCCAACAGCATTAAAAGCATTGTGAATGGAAACATTTAATCAGATTATACACACTATACAGCCTGTTGCATTACATATATCAAATATGTCATCATGAATAAAATAAAAGGTTTTCATTTTCTGTTACTTCTGTAATTAACAATTGTTGTATAATAAAAGTGTCTGCATAATACATTACCATACAACCATTGACTGACTGATGACCATCAAAATTTGACCAATCACATCATGACCAATTCGTTATTCAATTCGCAGACAACCTCATTGCCTGTAAGACAGACGTTATTGTTCTGTATGTGGCAGAATAAGAAGGAAATTCTGTATTTAAGGATAACTGATTAGGGTATTTCTGCAGAAATGTAACTTATTTTATTACACACCGTTTTGTATTTTCCATTCTAGTTTCTTTGAAAGAATTTTAAAAAGTCTACAAACCACAATATCAAACGATTCATAATTCAAGCATCCATGCTGTTATTCTCATTGGTTTTGAGACACGCACTGCCCCTGTGGTCGCCACCCTCAAACTCACACACACACTCAGCTGGGGCACATAAACCATTTGCTCCTCAACATTGTTCACGCTGTGCATTGAGCATATTTCCAGGAGGGGCTGAATGGTGTTGATAGCATTTGGAGAAACCAAAACAATTCTGAGGTATCTTATTCAAATGGTGGTATGGCTCAGGGAACAAGGAGATTATGGACTGACATAACCTGCCGTTACTCCACCCATGTATGTGCACACAAACACAAATATACAAAGAGCAGGAGGTTGGCTCTGGTCCATCATAGATTTCTTTACTTTATTATTCCATTGTTATTCAACTATGTACATCTTGTAATAACCATTATATCATCCTCTCTTCATTATGAAAATGTTACTTACACTGCTGTGGAAATGACAACAATAAGCAGTCAATAGATTTTCACTATCCAATGCATTCTAATCTGCCCCTAACCACTGTTTCTACACAACATGTGAAATGTTGCACTATGGGCTGTATGAATCAGGGTTTGGTACTAAAAGCTGAAAAGCTTATGAGCTAAGAAGAAATATTATGCTTTATTTTCTAAACAGCAGTCTACATATTTCCTTTGTCCTTCAGCTCATACTGTAAGATGATCACACTGCAGGTCAGTGACTGCAGAGCAGCATGACAATAAATACCGAGAAGCCTAATGAATGTTATGATGAAGGATTTCATCTATTTTCCTACAATAAGTGATGTCAGTCAATTATGCCACTAAACTGTTATGTATTGGCTGTAATAGTTGTTAAAATACAAACCAGTTGGCTCGTAAAATAACTGTCTTCAGTCCTGGTTCATACACACTCTTTCAAAAATAAACTTGAAAACCTCAGCTAGATCATTTACACTGATGAAATTCAACATTTTAGTACTGCACTTTAAACAATTAATGATTATGGTTTTGCAAAGCTGAGTACCTTCCTGTCTTTTTTTTTTTTCAAACAAGATGCATCTAGTGAAATTACCCGCCACAGACACTCACATTCATGTGCATGCACACACACACACTGATGTGCATTGTGTGTCTGCCTCTGGAGCCTTTAGCTCATGTGAAGCAACACACTACGGGACAAAAACTATTACATCATCTGCCTAAATCCATTTATACCAGCACACACACACACACACACACACACACACACACAGTACAGCACAGACAGACTTAGAAGACAAGTTATAGAACAAGAACCAGACCCAAAGTCAAGAAAAACACACACACATACACTAGCCCATCTCTTCTCATTTCCCATAGACAATCTGCTGCTACTGAGGCCTCACTTACATGACAACAGCTCTGTGATGACAGATGATGACGGATCACAGTGGAAGTGTTCATGAGTGCTCAGGAGAAGTGTGAAGTATACAGTGAGGTGAATGGATGAATGCTGTTTGTCTTGTTTCTCTGATGATGTCAAAGGGTTTTAGGAAGCCTAAACCTTGTCTCAGCAACATTTCAACCAAAACACTGAAGGTTTCTCAAGAGACTCAACCATCAGTCAACATGATAAAACACATGTATGGGACAGGAGGGAAGTGTATTTCTTTAAGTGCTGATGAATTTACAGCCTGTAAAGAATTTTCTAGTTTAAAACAAACAGGAAGCCCATAAAAATGCCAGGAAAGATATGAAACACACAATCTCACGGTTGAACTGTGGTCTATGAAGTCAATTTAGTGCCTCAGCAGGAAAAGACTTGGAGGAAAAATAAGCAAATGTAACTTAACAATCAAAGTGTAAACAGTATATAGTGTATAATTAAAACAGAAAGCAGTGGCTGAGAAATGTTACTTGCTGAACAGCAGAGAGAAAATTTTAATAAAGTTTGACATAAAAAAAGAGGAATGACAGAATGGTCCAATTTTTGTAGCAGAACAGAGAACATGGAGGAAAGAGGAGTCCAGTGCATCATGGGTCAGCAATGTTCACTTGAATCCTGTGAATCCTCAGAAACTGCACCTGGACCAATCCTTGATGCTCAATCAAGCAACTGCAGGGTTGTTCAAACTGACCAAGCAAAAAAAGAGAGGCAGAGGAGTAAAACTAAAATGTTTCTCTAGGTTTTAGCAAATCTCTTGCAATTCATAATGCATGTGTTAACACCATTTAAAAAAGCACACAATATGAAAAAAAAACATCATTTTAAACAGAAAGAATGTTTCCAAAGTTTCAGCAGTGATCCCAAAACCTTTCTGCTGCACTGGTCAGTTGGTAGATCACATTTTTGTGAAAAACTGCATATATCTACATTGTATTATTGATTTCGAGTTCTCTTCTGCATGTTTGCATTTTAATTAGTGTTGCCTTGGTTTGTAGATCTGTCATAAATTTTTGTTTCCTAAAGAAATTAAGAAAACTTTTAAAGGATATAGCTGAAAAGCTGTTAAATTTACTTTTTGTGGGTCATTCATTTGAAGATGTTGTGAAGTGTTGTATCACTTCTCTGTATGGTTTAAAGGCATTAAAGATGCTATGAAATAAATTTTTATGTCAAAAAAAATGATGATCAACAATTCCTCTGAATTCTACAGAGTGTTTTAGCATATTTGAGCTCATTGTCTTGGTTTCACTGCTTGCCATCACCTTCCTGTTGTCAGCACTAGCTGGTGGCTAGCTTAGTGGCTTTTACTTGTGCTCTGCATTCACACAACAGCACACACTGCAGTTTGTTTTATTTCAATTCTCAACCAAAATGGAGAGCCACAGACTGTTAGAGTAAGTAGTGTCTGTTTTTGTAATGGAGCTTGTATTAATTTTGTCTCATAAATACAATTAGTGACACAATGTTGCATTAAAAGTTTTGCCTGTAAAACGGATTATTGCTTCACATGGTCCTGCAGGTGACAAGGTGATTTCAGATAGATAATGAATTCTGTTATACATTGAAAATGCATTGAGATTTATGTACATTTTTTGCAAAGGTGTAGTGTAAATACAACATTTCTCAATATTCATAATAGTGTATCTGTTATTGAGATAAGATGATATATAACTGGGGAGAGCAACAAAAAGAAAACTTCAAAATTAGGACAAAACTGACAGTGATGGAAGAAGTATTGAGATTAATGTACAGATGTTTAATTACATCTACGAATCCTCATAATTTTACTTATGTGGCGGCAAATCTATCCTTAAATATGGGGACAGTATGACAAGCTATGAACACAAGTAGTTGTGTTGTGGTGTATGTTAGCTAAAGGCTGCCTATACGCCTTGGGGTCTCGTTTCACTCCACCTGATGAATGTTCACTCTTCTTGTAGCTCTATTTTGGTCTCCACCATCCTCTGAGAAAAATATCTGACTCTTAAACTGCTACATGCTCCACTATGTTCTCAAGCTAGTTGCTGACTTTGTCTGTCTTTGATGCTGGGCAATTCTTGAACTGATCTTTATTGCTATAAACAGCTGCCTGCTGGAAATGATGACGAGCTGTGAGATGTGTGACAGACAGTGATAGAAAGGCAGAACAATTTTGACCATATGCTGTTAAGTAGTTTCATCTACAACGGTGCATCATATTATTTAAGCCTAGAATATGCTTTGTATAAAGTAGCATAATGGAAATACTCAAGTACCTCACAACTGTATTCAAATATTGTACTTTACTAAATTACAATATTTACTTCATACTTAGGTATGAAGTGAGGAACTATAATTCATCAAAATCAGTTAAGGATTATATAAACACATGTGGCCAGATTGCAGTAGATAGTATTCTGAGAGTTTGTTTGAAGTTTCATTTCAAAGTTTATTTTTATAGGTGACATCAAGACATCAAGTACATTGTCCGAACTGTGATTCTTACTGTGTGTTTCTGTATGAGTATCGATGATTTTACTGTAATGTTTGAGTCAGAAAAAACTATGCAATCTCTATACTATATTTACATTTCTACAACATGACCCATCAAGTTTACACTTTTATATGAAGAGTATATACTGCATGTATAATTTTGGTTTTAAATCAAGTCACATCAGTCTGTTTTATTTAACAATGCTGTCTTGTGTTTGTCGGTTGGAAGCTGACATTTTTCTACTAAAGTGAAAAATGCCGAATTATTGAACAGCCATTTCCTCTAAAAAATGTCAGAAAGGAGGACAGGCCTCTTTGTAGTGTGACACAACACGTCCCCAACACACACACAGACACACACACGCACTATACTATACACATTCACACACAGTAAGCTCAAAGCCCTAATTCATTTATGAACTCCTATTAATTCAAGTACATCCTCAGAAAAGAACACATCACACACTTTTGTCATCACACAAGTGCACACTCATACACACTCAGACACTCACTTGCTCACTCAGACACATACACAAATGCCTATGTGAAAGCACAATCAGAGTGAATTGTTCCAGCACTTTGACTGATGATTTTTAAACACTGCATGACTGTGTATGTGTGTATGAGTCTGGACACAGTGGTTGTGTGTGAAGCAGTATTGATTTTCCAGTAAAACATATGCCGCAACTGCTGCAGGACACACCATGTGACTCTGCATAAACCAATGAGTGAACTGAGTGGATGTGATTGGCCCTGAAGGCTTCATGTGTGTTTGCCCTTACTGTGTCCCCTGTGGTGTGTGTAGCAGTGTGTGTATTTTATAGGACACATATGGTGTCAGTACAAAGTGCCATTTCATTACTGATAGTAGAAATCACAGTCATTAATCTGATTGAGCGCAGTCCTCCCTTCTAATTAGTTTCTACCCATTGTGTAACTGTCTGAACCATAAAATCATGCACATATAAACGCAAGGTTCAACATCTTCACTGACAGTTTTGCCAATTAAGAAGACATCAAAGACTTGAAAAGTCTCTATATTAAAGTGATTTTACTGCAGAGCTCAGTGACAGCACTTTACTTCAATCCTGAACCGTAAAAAATACAAACCAAAAACACTGTCCTTTACAGTTTTCACCTTTCATCTAAAGGCTCAGTCCTTACAGCCAGGCACTGGCTTAATAATGCCTTCACAGCTAACTACCTCTGATCTTCACATTGAATTTCATACAACCATCTGAGACAACAGGCGCACTGGTTTGAAACATTTCCTTCCACCAAGCCCAAAATCTAATCTGGGTCATTGAGTGCATGAGCAGCTTACAGTTTCATCCATCCATCCATTATTTTATCCATTAAGAGTCGCAGTGGGGCTGGAACCTCTCCCAGCTGTCATTGGGTGAGAGGTGGGGTACACCCTGGACAGATGCCAGTCCATTGCAGGGCCAACATATACAGACAAACAACCATTTACACTCACATTCACACCTACAGGCAATTTAGAGTCACCAGTTAAGCTGCATGTCTTTGGACTGTGGGAGGAAGCTGGGGTAACCAGAGAGAACCCACACAGGCACAGGGAGAACATGCAAACTCCACACAGAAAAGCCCTGGCTGAACCGGGGTTCAAACCCAGGACCTTCTTGCTGTTAGGCGACAGTGCTAACCACTGCACCACCATGCTGCCCAGCATACAGTTTCCTTAACACCTAAACTAGGCCTTGAACAGCATGTCTGATTATGCACCACTATGAATATTTTATGTAGATTTTTTTCCTCTGGGCTGGTAAATAGACATCAGAGTGTGTGGGGAGGTCAGAACCATGCGAGATGACTTTGATTTACCCAGGGGGAATAATTACCTTCCTCATCGAAAGCAATTGTTCCATTTACACAGCAATGCAACTTCGGTTCACCAGACAGATATAATGAGGAAAACAAGCTGCAATGTGGAAATGGATTCATTTAATTGCAACTGATTCCTTGGACTTTGACTAACCACAAATTAAGAGACTTGAACTGAATGCAGAGGAATGAATTATACTATTTCAAATATTCTGTTGTCATTTGAGCATTTAAACAATATAATTCATAATTATTACACTTTGTCTGTCATCCAAACATTCTATGGCCTGAATTCCCCTGGTTTTGAAGGCACTTAGGTTTAGCTGCTATTTACATGCACTGAGTGTGCTGGATTATAAACCAAAATCCTGGCTGAAGTCAAACTCAGAATAAGCTGTTTATTTACATCTTCATATTCCCATCAAAAATGAGCAAAGAGAATATTTCAAACATCACCATGCCAACAGAAGAGACATACTGCAATAAACATAAGCTTATCTAGTGAAAAAAGTAAGGTTATTTTAGGCTATTATCACAATATTGCAGCTGTTATATCATCATATTCAGAGTGTTATGAGTTTTTATTTCTTATCTGACAACGAAATATTAACAAAAGTAACAAAAGTATTTTCCAAATAATAGTAGTAGGAATTACATTCAAGCTGGCTGAGCAGGGCACAATTTATGTCAGTGCCAGTTTAGTTAGCAGCGTGCCCTTTAGGGTGTGGACATCAGGTTGGTGGATGGTTGTGCAGCACTTATTCCTGCCACAAAGGAGACAAGATTTCATGCACAATCTAATAGTCAAACCTGCATTGCAGATTTTTGGGGCTGTTTTGGGGCAGCAGAAACAAGCACTGACATATTATCACCAAATACATTTGATATGGTTAACTTGTTCTGTTTTGGTCTCCACCAACTCCTGAGGTAAATATCTGAGGCTTCAGCTCTTAAATGCTTGATAGTATGATTTTATAACTGACCGGCAGTTGAACTTTTTTATTAGTTTACATTTTCTGTACAATAGTTAATTCGATAATCAAAAGTACATGATGACCAGAGGTCATATTAGCACTATAGGATGATTATCATATGATATGTCTTATGACTACAGTTCGAACATGGGACATGACCTATATATGTAAAACAATGTATCTTGTGTTATTTGTGTGACTTCTTGGGCTATATATACTCTAAGTTCTATGTGTGTCGTCATCAATCTTTCTGGTTGCATGAGAAGACTGTATTTGACCCGGTACCAATAATAAAGTGCCTTCATGAAGATTTGATCGACTACAGAGTATCTGTGCCTATCCTTCTCTATGTGTCCTCTCAAAGAAATCTGCCTTACAATGCTCCACTATCTCAGCTACTTGCTAACTTTGTCTGCTATTTGGTGCAGGGTAGGTAGTGTACATTGGATATGTTAGAATCTTTTTTACTGAAAACAGATGACTCTTGTTGGAAACTATGCTAAGTGGCAATACTGAACCAAAACAGTAAAGTTGCAGGCTGTAAAGCCAAAACAGTGAGCTGAAAGATGCTAACACACTGAAGCTGAATATTTTGATCCAAAGAAACCAGTGTTGATGGTTTGCAGGTGACTGGATGCAGACAGTGGTCTCCTGTGGCAAAAATCAAAAGCTTTTTTTGCCCAACAACCATCATACACCCTCATTAAGGAGGGGGTATGACAAAGTCATGCTGCTTTTGCCTTTGCTCTTGTGTCTACATCATATGCAGTGACACAGGAGGTCACTTCTCAAAGCATTTTAAACACAGATCATTTTATGTATTGAAACAAACAACTAACACTATCATTTGCGTTTCTGTCCTCATCAGTCTTTTTATTACAATTTTGTTTTTATAGATGACACTACAAATATAACAGTAAGACCAAAGTTTACCATTTCATGGTAGCTTAGGCAACAGTTACAGTGAATGAAGCTTAATGAATAGGATGTGAATAAGATCTTCACATAGGATTAGAAAATGCAGCTATTACACACTCAACTGTGACTTCAAGGCCACATGGCACATCAGACACCTGGATAGACAATTGTATACACACACACACACAGTCGTGAGCAGCTGCAGTGATACATGGTACATTGAAGGAGAAGAGGCCAAGCAGCTATAAATCCTTCTTTGCACAGTCATCACAAAACAGGATTGCATGTGTCCTGGAAGATTTTGGAAGCTGCCGAATTTGAGTTGAATAGTGGGAAAAACTTGAAACTGAGCAGATGATACAAAGACATCCTGAAGACAGACAGGCAGGATGGTGGAGTGAGCCGCTGTGCCTTGTGGTTTCTGAAGGCAAAACCCACAATCAGTGTGACTGTATAAAAGCCTTACAAGAACAGCTGAGAGTTCAGACAGAAGCAATGTACCTAATTTTTATTTCACATAATTTCAGTGGCAGGAAAAAGGAAAAGACATCTTCTTGTTCACAGGTCCTGAGGCTGAAGGCAAGAGCACAGAGAAATCATTCAAGGAGCCTTGCTTTTAGAGAAAATTCAGTTCTTACAGGCAAAAGGCTTCAGCTATGGCCACATTGTATGAAAAGCAAACTCCAGACCTTGAAGTGAGAAAAAGAACTGAGCCTTTCTTCAGCTTCAGCTACCTATTGTATATAACTGAAATCTTTGGTTTGCATTTCTCTGAATAGACAGTCATTACGGCAGTGATGATGAGCGGTGCTAATGATGGTGGTGATGATGATGGTGCTGCTATCAAATGAGTGTCACGCTTTTGTTATGTTTTCTTCACAAGCTAAGATGAGTCAGGAAGTCAGCTTCTGTCACTCCCTCTCTTTCTGTTTTTTTCCCTCACACTGTCAGTCTTTTCCACATTTGATGGTTCCTGTCTCTTCACTTCATATTTAACCAATCAGGAAATGAAACTTGCTGTCTGCTGCTACTGCTGTCTTTCAACACTGTCATTCAGGTATCCATGCATCCACCCCATCTGCTCCAGGGATATTTCCAATTCTGGGCTTGACACTTCATTCCCTCAGTTGTCATCATCAGGGACAGCACCACCTCATGAAAATCATTTCATGATGGGGTCACGCCAAAACCCTTTTTTGTCAATTCAATCAGGCAACTAGACAGAACTAAAAGCACAAACCTTCACTATTGCTGAACAATTCTCTCAACTCACTATTATGAAATTGATTTTCTGACCTTGAAAAATCACTAATAGGATCTGGAAACAAATTTCCATTAGTGCCATTTCAGCTATGAAATAATGACTGACATTTTACATTTGGATCATCATCTGCATTTTCTCAATTGTTCCTTCTGTCCATCATTCATATTTTTGAGATGCTGCTGACTGAATATAACAAACAAGAATGAGAAGATAAAGCGCAAATGTCTGTAGTATTGACCCACTGTCTACAAAAATATATGCTCAAAGATTTCTGGGTTTGAACCCTGGTTCAGCTGAGGCTTTTCTGTGTGGAGGTTACATGTTCTCCCTGTGCCTGTGTGGGTTCTCTCTGGTTACTCCAGCTTCCTCCCACAGTCCAAAGACATGCAGGTTAATTGGTGACTCTAAATTGCCCGTAGGTGTGATAGACTGGAGACCTGTCCAAGGTGTACCCTGTCTTTCACCCAACATGAGCTAGGATTGGCTCCAGCCGCCCGTGACCCTCAAAGGCTAAGATAATGGATGGATGGATGATTAAATTCTCCTTTGCTGTGGGCTCAAAAATTGATACTGTTTACTGTTACCCTCTTCTTTATGTTACCTTCTTTTATTTCAAAAAGATTCAGAACACACAGGTGTTTTGAGTTAATCTAGCTGGTTAGACCTCAGGTTGAAGCTGGGTAGAGCTCTGATGGGAATAACATGAGGTGTACTAACAGGCCATTCTCACAACAAACATTTAAACTTGTCATAGTAGGAAAAGTACAGGTGTAACTTTAATGGTGGTGTCCCAGTAAGCAATGACAGTGTTACACTGAGCCAACATGAACAATAATGGTACCCAAAGACTGAAGCAGCTCAATGAAATTCATTCATTTTATTATTTACTGCCATGCCTCTCCTACTGTGACTCATCAAATGTCTTCTATGAGAAAGGCCTGAAAGATAAACGTGTGAGGGACATACCCTACACAACATTGCAATGATATCCTTCTTAGTGGAGGCCATAAAATTTGTCCTCTACCCTCGTAGTCTCTGAATTTAGACTACAGTTCACAGGTCAGACAAAACACAGACAAAACAAATCATTTGTGAAGTAACACACATACATTCAGTTTAAAACTGGAGGGAACAGTCGATTTTTTTAGATGTCCATTCCGTGAATTCTCTATGGACACAAAAGGTGTATACACTTCACAGACCACATTGCATGACCCTAAACAGATTCCATGCTATGTGTACTGTGTGCATATGAATGCACTTTGAACATAAGAAGTGTTCTCATGCAAAGAAGCTTTGTACGTAAAAGTGCTCCTGAAACACACACCGACAAGGAAACGTGCAACCTCTCAGAGACCCAGCAGATTAGAATCATACAAAGTGTAGATAATTAGGATTGTAAAATCAATTTATCCAAAAAAGCTACAAATATATGATTTGTAACAGTCATACTGTACAGGCTGGGGAAATACAAATACAGTATTTACAATCTGCATGCAAAGTCCGTCTTGCTCTCTCATTCCCCCTTTGAGTCTCTCTCAATATTCCGTGAACTTCAAATATTATCATTAGATTATATTTTATGACTCTACTATTTATTCCAGGAAAATAGATGGATTAACTTGAGTGTGAAATGGAGCGAATATGTTAAAATATGAAACCGAGCGGTTGCCAGCGGCAAGCGGTGTAGGAGGCAGCGCCATGGTACGAAGAGTTTCAAATTACCAGAACACCCACTGATGATGGTTTAGCCGGTTAGGTCGGTCCCCGACGGCGGGCTCTGGTTTCGCGGCCCAGAATGGATTTTGTATTGAGTTTGCGCTACCGACCGATTGCTTATCTGCATTAGAGCCTTATCTAACCTCTGGCTCAGACGACCTGGGATTTTTCCTTCCTGGTGGCTTCTTGCCTGGCATGAAAGGAGTCCAAGAAGCGACCTGCCAGGCGGTGCGCACCGACGTAGGCACCGATTGTACCGATGATTAGTTCCCATCCTATGGCACACACCTCAAGATGCACCAGGCAGGACTGATGGCATCACAATCGCATTTGTCGCAAGCCGATGAGCGGATTTTAGATTTTATGGATTAAAATCTTCCTCTTACTAGCATTGATTGTAACCATCACTACCTTGTGTTCTATTTTATGATTAACTAACTCCTTCAATTCCTGCCTCACACCAGCTGATCTCGGCCTTGAATGTGTTCTCTGGTGGTGCGCAACCTCCCACCTGATCCTATGGTTTCTCAGAGTGGCAGAGCCCAGTGATGAACTGTGCGCAGCCACTATGACACAGCCACCGCTGATCCTGCACCCATGATTCCTGGCTGGACTGATCCTGCGCCAGAATCCTTCCTTTGAGATGCATTTTGTCACTTGACCCTGCCCCAATTTGAGCCCTTCTTATGACTACTTGAGGAAAGCAAAATCTGAGGAGATGAGGCTTTATTTTGCCCTGAGTCGAGAAAGAGGCCTGCATTTATTAAATTTTAGCGCTTTGGTACTGATGAGGCAACTCTTATGTTTTGAGGCAGTTGAAGGAGGTATTGATTAGCTCCTGTATCTCTCCTTTGTTTTGCTCAGGTTTCTCGCTCCCACCCCGGCTCATCCACAACACCCAAACCACTGTCTGTTCACCAGCCCAACCCAGGCCCGAGCTTTCACTTTTATCCTAAAACTTACAGGCAACTGTGGCTTGAGCTGGTCCTCCTGATGGGATTATTTTGACTGATGAATTTATGCTTTGAGGAGGATGGATGAGATGCATGATTATTTTATTTTGAGACTACCTAGGCATAAAACCAAGACCACATCCACACCATGATCCCAGCACCATCAGCCAAGGCAAGGAGCCAAAATGATCCTGATGGAACCCAGAGGGTTTAGTTTAAATACTAGTTTTAATCTATGAAATCAATATACATGATCTGAATATTTAGACTAGATTTTGTTTATTCTAAAATATGATATTATACTAAAAATAGATTTTGAAAATTTAAACTTGAGGAGGATCACAGAAAATCATCAGTTCACCATTTCACCAATTGCAAGATCCTCTCAGGTTCACAGGCACCTGTTTTGAGCCTGGGCATTGGTGTGCTCGGAAGCGATGAATCTAGCTCTTCTCCCAGGGCGCTTGCACTGACCATTCTATCTTCCCATCTGCCTCCTGTTTTGACTCCCAGGCGTGATTACGGAAACTGAGGCCCTCAAATCTCGGCTCACTAGACGATCTCAGGAGTAAAAGTGACTGAGTGAGGGACTATCCAGACCACATACTTGACTGACCAGGCCAAGGATTGTAAGTATGTTCCAAGAATTGAACCAACTCAGATCGTAACTCAGTGACTTTTTCCTTCGGTTTCTATGGCGAATGGAACTTCCTATAGCATGAGGAGGAAAATGCATGACGGACGCCCATGAAAACATGTTGACTCTAGGCCATGGAAGTAACCTGATGTAGCAACAATCCCTTGATGCCTTTGTGCTTTATAGGCATGATGGGTTTTAGAAACCTAAATTATTTAACCCCACAAGCTATCCAAAACACGAATCAGGCAAAATCTGGGCCAGAGTTTTTCTGTTTTGTTTCTTCCTATGAAAATCGAAAAATTGTACCAATTGTCCCTGAGTGATGGGAAACAATGATTATTCCATCAAACCAAACCAATGAAGGACGGCGTTTTATTTCAAATGTTTCATGATTAGAATTAATAATTTGCCTTGATTTTGACCCCTGTATATGAACTTTTGATTTAGAACCCTTGATGATTTCTAGTGACTGATGAGTATTAATGAGCGATGCAGCTCACCATTCATCTCAGAATCTCGGTTTGCGGAGTTTTGAAACCTAAATGAACCTTGAAATGGCGAACTGTGATTTACCGGTGATGGTGCGCTTTTATGGTATGTAGTACAGCGGTTCCTCGATTCCACATGCAACTACTCAGAGTTCCGAGCAGGAACTGTAAATCACGAGGTTCCATTCCATTGTAAGGCACCGAGGACCAGTTTTGTATACCATTGAGCCCTAGAATCTCGATCACGAAGGATGAGGTTGAAATGAAACTTGATGACCAGTGGGAGGAATACTAATGAACTTTATTCCTCACGATTTCTATTTTATTTGATTATTTATAGACTTATCCTGATGACCCAGCAACTGATCTGAGGCTCACCCTGAAAATTATCCCTGATCACCTGTTCACTCTGATATAAAAATTATTGCGCGGACTCAGATATATTAAAAACACTTATCTCGAAGTGCTTAAAATCTCCCACTTTCGAGCTTAGTACTTGTACTAACGCTTGCCACCTGGATGAGATCTGACAGGCCTGATCAGCCTGCCCTCTTTGTATGCAGACGCAGGCAAATGCACCAGCTTGACAACGATTCTGTCTCTCTCCCACTTTTACATTTCACCCAAGACACTTTCTGGGGCACAGACACTGCAAAAACCTCAGAATCCAGGATGTGAGCACCTTTATTCTATGAGGCCCTGATCCCTGCGCCTGCGCTCCTACCCTAAAAAAAAAACCATTGAGAGTGATTTTTAAGGAAAATAGTTTTCAGGCTTGATGATTTAAAATTTAACCCGGTACAATCAATCACTTTAACTGATGATGGTGCAGATAAATTGACTGCGCTAGAGGATCATCACCTTGGCCTCGCAGATGTCATCCAATTCCTCTACCAGTTCCAATCTCGAGGAGTCCAGAGGTAATTTTATTCTGATCTCCCTTCCACTCACAACAGCAGAGCAACCAGATGTAAACATGGTTCATCCCGGCGGCCTGCAGGATCTTTGGTATGAACATGAACTACTGGCGGAAGTATTTGGGCTATTTTTATTTTGAAGACCCATTGACACGAATCCCTGTTCTAGAGGATGTGTTTATGATTTTAGTCCTGTTCTGAGATCCCTATAATTTTATCGGCTCTTCCGTAGTGCGGGAGGAGGGCCTCGGCCTAGGCCTCTTGGGGAGTTTTAGCTACATCAGATTTGAGACTATGAGCACCACAACCCATACCCATTCCGAAAGAAGTTTCAACTCAATCAGTACACCAAGCCCCTCAAACAATATCTGGATGGATTGTGATTGTTCGTTTGTTCCCAGTTTTCCTTATGAATCAGAAATCGGTGTTCCATGCATGATACTTCAGGCACCTCAGCATGACGGTTTTAGCCAGGTCTGAGAATAATAGCTGTAGAAAACCGTCACTGGCTCAAACCAAACCCTAAGTAATTTTGAGCAAGTCGAAGGATTTATCAGTTTGATAATTGATCCTAGAGACGAATTTTTACAGTCTCTAAACTCTAATCTGGCTCACCAATGAGGGTTTCGAAGTTTATTATCTCTATATTCTATGATGATGACAGTTTCAGAAACAGCAAAAAACTGAACCCATGAATTGATCAGGAGTGTTTTGATGAGGATGCTTTGTATTTGCAATTAAATGAATGAATGAAATTAAATTATGATAGGTTCTGAAAGCTAAGGTTCAAGGAATCCTGGTGAATATTAAATGTACTATAGTGAAAACGATTCACCCTCCATAAGTACTAAAGATTGCAGAGAATCAATGATATCTCAAAACCCAGGCGATGGAAACAGCAAAACCCAACTGTAATGGCCAAAAATATCTGAGGTAAGGATGAAGAATTTGAGCCGACTTTAACCCAGCCCCAGCAAACCCGTAGAACGAAAGTCAAAGATTAAACAGTACGAAATTACCGATTGCCATTTTGTTCTTATTCCGGAGTTCTTGAAATCCAATATACCACTCTCCTTTTCCCGGAGGCTGCCGGTTCCTTCCCTTAACTTTGCCCTAAAACCTTACTTCCCTCAGCCTATGGTGGACGGAGCTGAATTTTGCTCACAAAGTAAGATGGGAGGAGGTGGCAGAGCACCTCAGGTCAAATGCCAGGAAACACCCAGGCTGGCATGGAAAACACTGGCTTTGGAGATTCCAGATGGAGGAAATAATTAAACAATTGTGGTGTAAGATTTGGAGCGATGGTGGCGGTTCACAAATCTGTCAAAGAAATTAGAGAAAAGTGCTCTCCTACAGCCGCTAGGCATCACCAAATTAGTACACCAGCTCAGCTGAATCTATATTTTAGCAAAGTTCGGCTGGAAATCTAAGGCGTATTTTGAATGCCCCAATTAAATGCAGTACTTTATGTGTTTCTAAAAGCCCACTGCGAATCGGTGTTAAATGTATTAACTGTGATCCTGGGGAAGGATGACCAAACAATCGAGATTATGATTCTGCCGGCGAACCTTGAGAAAGTCTCGTAACAACTTATGTAACGACCAGACCTTTGATTAGAACTAAAATCTGTGTGTTGGCGCGGTTGTTTCTTCCTTCTGTTATTATGATTTATGGGGGGGGAAAGACGGAAAAGTTAAAGACAATTCCTATCATCTTAAATCTTGCTCACAGGTGACTGGAATTTATTTACTCAGACGACTTGGCTGTAGTCCACCCTTCTGACCCTCCTTAGATTTCTAGAGCCCTTATGACTTTACTATGAATTCAGAACTACAGCATGAATGTTGCTCACGGTAATTTGTCTAGCGGCTAGAAAGAGGCGAAATCACATGGACTTTAAGAAAATGAATGAGATGGCAGCAGGCGAATCCTGAGGCACTGACCATGAAAACAGAGCTTGGGCGAAGGTCTGAGTTCAGGCTGTGGGTCAAACCCCAATGGCACTTCCTATGCTTAGAGAGCCATGATTCTCCGACTTCTATGTGTCATCCGCATACTGATTATTTAGAAGCAAATAGTGACTTCTAACTTGGTACTCATTTTATGATAAATATTTCTAACTTGTGATTATGATTAAATTGACGAGATTGTATTAGACAGGAGAAAAGCACTTTATGTTTTGATCTGTCTCCTTTGGGCAGTAACATTATGACCCACTATGATTCCCAGGCTATTGGACTGAGGAAGCAGGTGATCCTGGTGGACTTTGGCTAGTGAGGATTACTACACATTATTGCATGAAGGCATCATTGCACCAGAAACACAAAAACCTGGGACCATCAGCGAAGACCAGCCCCAAATGATTCCTTTTTCTGGTTATAAAACTGATGATGGAGGACTAAAATTGTAATGGAAAACTGCTTTTTTCTCCTAAAAAGACCTTGGTGCCTTTATTGGAAATTTGTCTGAGAACTAGGCAGAGAGGAGGAGAGCCACCTGCAGAAAACCAAGACAAAACCATGTTGACTGAGCAATAGACTGATTCTGATCAGGAGGCTAATAGATAATTTATTTTTCTAAAAATTTATTTTACAACTTTCCACATTCCCGATCCAGACCATTTCTAAACTTATCAATAGTATGGGTCTATGGCTTTAATTAGATGATTTGTTTACTGGTGAGGCTGAGCTTATTTATCCCTAAAAAAAGACACCTCAGAGGATGAGGATGGTACTAAGCTAAGAGTGAGAATGCCAGCACAGCAGACATCACCGACCTGACTCCTGAGGAGCTAACAATAGCCTCTAATCACTTCAGAATTTGAATTATTTGGCACTGAGGCAAAACAGCAGTGCTTCCATAAACCATCTGGTGCACCGAATCATAGAGAGCCCATTCTCCCTTGGTTTCTTTGGTCCTCCACTCCATTCTAGTCTTCTAGAAAAGGAGGATGGAAGAGACCAAAAGCATTTTAAAGTGATCTAGAACTTGAGTGGTTTATACATCATGGCACAATTTTGAAGTTTGATTTATAAACACTATATGTTGCTCATTAATGCTTAAATCTATCACAATGATGAAGACAAACTTCTTCCATTTAATCTACTGAGATTATATGAACACACAGAAAGAAGATGGTCTGCTATCAAGAGAACCAACTTCAAAACTGATCTATTTTGAACAAACTGATTCCCAGGATGAATCCCCATGTATTTACATCTAAATTTATACATCTTACTTTTAAGTGGAAATTAGAGTTTGAGACCATAAAACACGCATACATCAGTTTTATTTCTGTCTCTGATTATCCTTTCTCAATTAATTTCTAAGAAAACTGCTCAACGATTAGATGGACTGTAAACTTGACTGGTGTGTATTCTGCATGGCCCGTCTCCATGATTTAACCAAACTTAAAAATGAAATTAGCATGGATTGAATTAAGAAAAGATTGTCAGGAGGTTGCTATTAGGAACCCTTCCAGTGTTTTAAAACACATGGGAATCTCGGAGTAATGTCTAGTCGGCAGGGCTTGATTGATATGTCTTTGACAGCAATCCTGTCTCCTTCCTCAAAACACTCACAAAATATTAAACATTAGGTCAGTTGACAAAGCTTAATCCATGGTCTGTCATTAAAGGGTTTAGAAATAACGTTGGCCAGCAAGTCTTGATGATGACCTTTGGTCAGCAAGAAGATTTGAAATTACGACCTGGGTTCGCGCCTGCCACCCGCAGTGTCGCTGACGGTCATGACATTACCACATCCCGACTACACGCACCGAAATGAAAACGTCCACTAAGTTTCGTTCAGTTCGACCCTGGGGCCCGGCGTCGGATGAACGCGAAGAAAGAATACCGTTTCACGTACAGGCGGCTCGAGGTGAGGAGTGGTGAGCAGCGTGGTACTTGCGAGGCAAGCAAGTGGCGGCGGTCCCAGCTTAGTGCTCCTGATGGTTAGATCGCGTGAAAATCGCCGAGAATGAGCGACAGGCAGAATGACAAAGTAATTATATTAATGAAATATGAGCGTTGAAGAAATGAAACCCTGATGGACCTGACGATTTAAAATTGACTTTACTGCACAATTACAGAGGGTTTGTTTTTGAATTCAAGGAATTTGATGAAGACCTAATTAAACGTTCTTTACTGTGAAATATTCTATACGTCGATTCAATTCTAAACCCTGATGATAATGACTTTCATTAATAATTCAGGATGGAATTGAGGCGGCCGGAGGATTACAATCTGAATCTGTAGGAGTATTGAGCAGTGGCTGTCTGTTTGTTTTAAAAGAAGCGATCCAGAACAAAGGGTCACCTTGGCAGGCCGACGAACGCAGCATCAATGACCATTTCGTTTAAGTGGTTGATGTTGAGTTTTAAGATTATCATGATTGAAGATTTGCAGGCTTTGATGGATTGTAGGCTTACCGGCTAATATCCTACTCTAGGCGACTGTTTCTTTCCTGTTCTCGAGCGGGGCAGGATGGCCAACATCCTGCATCTGGGATCCATGTCGTCGGAGGAGGCAGAGTAGTGTGGTCTTACTGACGTATCCTCCGACCCTTGAGGCTTACCCGTTTTCGTCGCTGGCGGAGGAGGAGCGCGGCGTTTTATGGTTTCATTGGTCAAATCTAAATCAACTCATGAAATGAAAATATTCCAATAGCTCTCATGTGGTGGAAATGGGCATCCTTGATCAACTCTGTCCTGATGGGGTGGACAAGTGAGGGCTCCGGCCTCCATGAGCCCTGATGGAGGCTGTGGAGGGCTTGACCAGGAAACAGGCAAGAGGATTTTTTATTCCTTTTACGCTGTCTCACTATATAGTTTCTCTTTAAAGTGTCATGTATTTAAGTCCTTACTGCGGACTGCAGAGCTGCTTTCCCATTCTGCTTAAGAGGCTTTTGGTGTCACCTGCATGGCTATGAATACTTTTGAAAATACCTGATGCTGCCTTCTAAATAAGTGGTATGATTTATTCCGGAGGTACATTCCATAGTGCCAGGGGTGACTTTACCTGATGTTCACTGCCTCAGAGTTCGGAGCTTTTGAATTGAAAACAGTAAATCGAGATGATGTTTGATGGCATATTTTAATACCATTTTAAATTACGATTTCTAAACTAGCTAATAGACATGGGAGCGGATTTAAGTGATGTTGGTCTCATGATATTTTATTCAAGCGGGGGATTGCTGTGAAATGTGTCCAGCACCAGAGTTTCAACGAGGAAAATCAGGATATCCAGCTATAACCCGGTGAAAATACATGTTTTGAAAACACAGGGTTCAAAACCGTGAGGCAAGTATGGAAACACACCCAAGAAATGTGGAATAGCTAACAAGACCATGTCGGTGTTTCTTTTCTCATACAGTGATGATGAAGTATATGAAAGTGAAACTCCATTTAGAAGGAGGAAATGAGATGGTGATATCCCAACAAAATATCTATAAGATTGGGAGATTTTTATTCATGAGCTCTATATTATTTTGATTTATCGGTTCCTAGAGGCCCCATGGTTCCACTCTAGATGTTTTGTGAGGGCTGACAATAAAGAAATGACGATCGTCCGCAGCCCAAAAGACCAGTCAGGTTTGTCCCCAAATATGAGTTTATTTTTTTTAACCTAAATTTATCCTAATTATTTTGTACTTCTAGGGTTTGAAATGATAGATAGTTCCAGAAATGTAATGAAATTAACATAGGTGAAAATTTATATTTTAGCTGGATGCTGGGTCCCATATTGATACAGGACTATGTACGGTTTGTACCCCACTCAGGCAAACCTCTAAATTGATCAATCGAGTATACTTTTTCCTGACTCAAACCACACGCGCCTGCCTCCACACCGCTCAGTTGAGGAGTTGATTTCAAGAACCTGCTCTAACTTCCATTCTTGTTTTGGACCTTAATCGTGTTCCTACCTCTTACTTTGGTGTTTCGATTGCGTAGGAAACAGTTCTGTGTTTGGGTGGCACTTGCGGCTAAAACGACAGGAAACTGCAAGCTTTCTGTTCCCAGAAAACCCGGCTCACCACCTGGTCCGAATTTCTATGAAAACTTGAGGATGTGACCATGACACTCATTTCATGGGTTCTTCCTCTTTAATTTTGACCCTGGCACCTGTGACTACCGTGCTGGACTTGAAAACTGCTCGTCAGCGGACGCTAAAGTGTCAGCCCGCCGGTAGATGTTTTATGGGTAGATTTGAGTTCCAGGCAGGAGGCAAGTGGCCCCAGTGGAGCTTGGGGCTGGCCACTGTGGATCGGTACTTAATGAAGTGAGGATGAGGCACTAATTGGGGTGGGGAAAGAGTACCTATCTGTTCCCATTGTTCCTAACTCTTACTGTGGCAAGAAATTAATGGCGGAAAATGTCGGAGCCAGCTTGCTTGGAACACCTCCTGTAGGACCTGTGGCTGTATTTGGTGGCAACGACTCAGGCGAGGTCATCAGGATTATTGCAGGCCCAGACCCAGCCACGCCATGGAGGCAAGTTTGTGAGAAGTTTATTAACGCGCGACTTCTAGGTTTGGCGGCTATCTTCTATGATTGTATAAAAGAAAGATTACCATCTCACTTCGAATCTTGACTCTCTGGCCTAAAATACTCCATTTTACATGGCGGACCTCGTGTAGAAATTTGTCTAATTTATTATGACCAACCTATGGACCCCTATGCAAATCCTGTTTAAATTCCATGTATCACTGGCTTGAGGCGGAGGGCTGAATTTAGTTCTCCGAAGGAGGAGTCCCAATTATCTCTATGATATCTGCGCTGAAATGGCTCCTGTTATTTACTTTCTGTGCTTAGGCGTGGGATGCAAGCAGAATTGACTGAATATGGGGCTGGCTATGATAATTTGAAATCACAAGAAAAACCGTCTCACCCACACGACCCCTGAAAGATTTTTATCCCATTTGAGGTTGATTATTTACTCATGCCCCAAAGTCATTTCAGTTCTGTTTAAATTGTGCTGTTGGCTGATGACCGTGGATGGCTATCCTAGGTTTTGGCCCAGGAGGCCAAGGCATTCCTCCTTCCCAGTGATGACACTGTTGACTGGAAGCACCTGATGGCTGGTCCTCACCAAAGTGCCCTGTTCTGGTTTCGATCTGCGTGACATCAGGCCTATGGTTTCTGATGCTTGGTATAGCCTCTTTTTCTCCTGGTGAAATGCGGACTTGCCCACTGCAGCAGGTTCATTTCTTGCTGGGCATTACTGTAAACCCAGTGCTTGAGGTCACCGGCTGACAGTAATAAATTCGCTTTTATTTTGTATAAAGGAAGGTCTATTTGGAGAGAAACTTTATTTCTTCAAATGTTTCAGAATTTTGATTTCATGACGGTACCATTTTTGACGGCCATTAATGGATTGGAAAACTGCTTTATTTTGTCTTGTGATAATGCCCGTCCAACACAATGTCAGCAAAACGAGATGTTCAACGTATTAGAACCTGGTGATAATAGCTGATTAACATTACAGGCGGAATGGTACAAAGATTTTTGACCCGAAGCGTGGAATTTTATGATGAAGTACACCCACCGTAATCTGTTAATTTTGACACTCACCACAACAGCAGCGGACCCGCTGGTGGCATATAAGTGGCTTGGCCACATTGGAAACCTACTGATGAACCAGGAGGGGAAAAGAAAGGACCGAACCGCAGAGCACGCCAATACAATCCAAGCAATAACTGGCTCTTCCTAGTCTCATGGCTGGTTTTGAGACAAAGAAGTGCAGTTAAGCTACTACGCTCGACTAGTGCGGCGTATCGGCGGGAAAAAGGAGGCATTAAAAATCTGCCAGTGGCTAAAATCTACACCGCTTTAGAAACAGCAACAGTTCTAACCTTTAGTAACTGCGTTCCAGATATTTTGCGTTCCAGGTACCACAATGAGATGCTCAACAACAAATTGCACAAAACACAAACAGTTAAAATCAAAACGCGTCCAATAAATTTACTAATTTAGCCTAGCAAATGGAGGACGGTCGTATTCTGGTGGGATAGCGGTTTCAATGATGATAACAGAATAACGAAGCAGGCCTGAGACTAAAATGACAGCTGATTACTTTGCCTAGTGGTACGATTGACAAATCAATAAGAGTGGGACCAGTTCTGAAGCTTTGTTTTACTTTGGTTTGGCATGGACTATTGTACTGCCTAAAGGCACCCTATAGATGCTCCTTCCTCCCCATGTTCTTTATCAGTATTTGATGAGCTTTCTGTCAGCCTGCCTCCTACTACTTCCAGGGCCATGGGCCCCGGTGCTTTGCTTGAGCCTGGATCTGTGAGACCCTCTCCAGCACCCCTGATGAGCCAAACCAAAAGTTTCTGGAGGCAGATTATCTATTCAGAAGAACCCAAAACAGTGCAGACGATGGGGGCGTGGCGATCACGGAGGGCGGGAGAGAGGAGGAGTCCGCCCCACCGCGGTTTCACGATTGGGGAAATTGAAGAGGAGAAGCCACGTACCACAGAGGATTTTAGTGCGCAAGAAAACTCATTCTTGAAGCACAGACGGACAGCATCGTTATCATTTTAAACCTGGCACTTTGAGCTGAATTGCGCGATCCTCCTATCGGTTGAAGGACCATCACCAGAGGAAAGATTATTAGACTAAGCGTCAAAATTATCATAACTGTTATGATTGTGATGGACAGTGCGACTTGAAAGAACCCCTGACCAGCGGGCATGGTGATATTCCATTTTTGATGGCATTAGTTGCACAAGACAAACAATCAACTAAGTGACATGGGCATGTTGGTTCAAATCCTACTTAGAAATCATGGCAATTACGTAACCTTTGAACCCGGGTGGCGGCACTGAA